>JAAAKO020008323.1:0-18704 GCA_010015015.2 Bolitophila cinerea | reverse complement strand
GCGAGTAGATACAATACCGCAATTTACTTAAAGTACTGGCGCCATTGACTGTAGCGCTTATGTCTTGTAGCACAGTAATCCTTGGTGCTTTGTGCGTATATGGGACTGGCGCTTCTGTCCCCACACCTACTGAGACTTCCAAGAGCCCATCCCACTTAGGACGTTACTCCACAAAAAATTATACATTCTTATTTAGGCTCAACTTTTTTTTGGCACAACACTACTTTTTTTGTATATATTTTTTATAATAAAAAAAAAAACATAAATCTTATCATACTGGTGCTCTTTATTTGTTTTCATAATATTTAATAATATATTCTAATTATAATTATTATATTATAATTATAATTCATTTATTAGGTTTTCTTAAAATAGTTTTTTTTATTCAATGTATATTGATATTGAAGATGTAAATGTTACTATTTTATTTTCAGTCCAAAGAAATTTCACTAAAATTTGAAATTTAAAAAAGGAAAGGTTTACAGTTTATTATCTACAAAAAACTGCATAATTTGAAAAATATCGAAATGGATGTCTAAATAATAATGTTATTGACGTTCCAATTAATTATAATGATTGTCATAGAATCCAATATAAAATCATAGAATCCAAGCATTTTTCTATGTTACAGAATCCATAACTAAACTGAAAAAGATCAAAACAGATTGTTAAAATTACCGAGTTATTAATTATCAATTTATAGAATATTGCTTACTAAATATGCGGTCAATATTTTCTGTTTATTTGTACTGGATTTCGTGATGAAAAACAATTCTAATTCAGATTAAAACACCAGGAACCATCCGATAAACCAGCAAACATTCTTCACTTATACCTCAACCTATATATTCGGTCACACACGAACGCCGTTTAGATGTTTAATTTTATTAAACATAATAACATAGTTTACACGCTACACCTTACAATCATCATTATGTACACCGGTAAAAGGTGACAAAATTGATGGGCATCCCATTGCATTTTCAGCTTGATTATATATAATTAACTTGTGCGCCCCTTAGAAACGCATCCGTAAAGTTATATACGTTATTCAGTTATAGCTGGCATGCAATCACATTTGAGTATATGTATATATATATTGTAGTGCTGTAAATAACCATTACGTGAGCAGTGGCGGTGTGCTGAATGCCATCAAATTCAATAAGACAGGTGTCGGCAATTTGCTGCTTCTAATTTCCCACCAATTTGCGTATCGCTACTTCTGAATCTGTATAAAGGTACAATAAACAAATGTGTGTATGTGTATATGCGCGGCACGGCACGTGTAAGTGCCCTCCACCGACGATGAAATGATTCGTGAGCACATGCGCTCGCGCGCCCTACCTTCTGTGGAAAGCATACAAAAAAAGCACAAGTTAAATAAAATGGGTGTTGTGTGTGTATGTGTGTGTATTGTGCTAAGTTTTTAATCGACCAGCTGTTTAGTCGGCACACCACACACGCACGCAAGAAAACACCAAAGGAAAGAGAAAAAAAAACAAGTTTTTTTCAACAGTCCAATACAAAGTTGCTCGTGAACAACAAGGGGTTAAAATGACGATGCAAAGACGCACGACGTTCTCTTTTGTCGAGCGTGCACTCAAATCGAAGACATAAATTGCAGAGTACGCACACGCGCAATACGACCAACGATGCATCAAGAAGGGACCCCCTTCCGCAGTAAAAACGTTAAAAAGTATAAAACATACAATTTAGGCAGTAAATTTTGTTGGCAGAGCAAATTAAGATAAGTATCGCAGCGGCCGGCGCGCGTGTGCATGCGATTGCAGATGTTCCACTTTGTACACGCAGTGGTGGGCCTATAATTTATATACAAGAATCGCATAGTTTCCATAGTACCTATAAGTATATATTTTACGCATGCGATTATAATACTGATATTATGATTGCACATTTTTTATGGGTTTGCAAAGTGAATTAGGCGCGTGCGCGTGCATCCACTTAAACTCAATTATTTTATATTTTTTAGTTTGTGTTGGTTTTAATTGCACGAATACGTGGTTTTTATTGATCGACTGCGTCCATTTTGTAATTGGTTGCGAATATCATAATGTTTGAGGCACATAAAATAATATCAATGTGTTGTTTTTATAAATTTATTTTAACAGAACGTTAGTATGGATGTAAAACACATGAGTTAAAGTTTTTTTTGGTTTTAATATATATTATGATATAACAGTAGTTTTTTTATTAAAGTACAAAATCTGGCCATACATTTATGATTAATATATTTGGCTTTTTTGATTCACAATGTAAACAAATACTCATTATAACCATGACATACATTTTAATTACATAAATTAGTATTCCTATTAAATAATGATTTATTAAAACTAAAAAAAAAAACTAAAATAATTAAATAAATAAAAAAATATCAGGCCTTATCAACTGTACCGCGAAAATATAGAAATATGTATATTTAAGGATACAATTTGATAAGTAAAATTAATTTTTGACAACATTGTTTGAACAATTTAAAAATATTGAGTTTTAATTACGGACATAAATCGGATCATCAATGCGGATCATATTAAAATTAACGTATTTTTATAAGTGCTTATATTTTTTTTTTTGAACTTGTATTTAGGGATTAATTACGCAGTTAATTTGGATTTATATTTATATTATATATATTAGGAAGCTTCATTATATATATAATTTCGGGTTTTTTATGATTCCAAAGGTTTTTTGTTTGTTTTAGTAAAAAAAAATATTAAAAAAAATATTTAGGATGTTCTCAACGGCTTTGAAAATTAATTTTTTCATTATTTTTTAGTGGTATTAGAGTGTCATATTATTTTAATAAAGAATCAAATTACAAAATTATAATTCCTGTAAACCCTTGTGGGACCTAAGTGTGTAGGGTTTCATCGACCATTAAGGGTTCATATGGGAATTTATTTACATATTTTATTTTTTAGTTATCTTGTATGACGATTCAGTGTATTTTATGTTGCCCTAGTCGGATATCGTTTTCTGTTATTTTCCACAACTTGTATTAATTTCTGCATCTCTACGTCAGATTTCGTTATTGACTCATTGAAACATGACATTAGAGCAATTGATCGTTCCGCTGCATTATTTACTACCTTCAAAAAATTCAATATTTCTAAAATATCTTTATATTCTGTGCAGTGTTCTAATCCTTAGAATCCTGAGTAAAAAGGACTTACGTATTTATACCAAGCATACGGAGAATCTTTGAAAAAAAAATCTTCCTCCTTTGTAAGATTAAATTACGAAACAAATAAATCTTAAAGCAGTAAATAACCTTAGCCATCCATCTCGCCATGTGATATGCGACAGGTTTTTTTTAGAGTAAAATCTTTTCCATTTAGTATTTTCCCAGAATTATTAGACAAAGCTCCATCAATTCTCGGTAGTCATCTCGAGGGGTGTATCAATCCTTTGACATAAATGCAGTTTTTATGAAACGGATAGTTTTTTGTTGGAAATGGCTTCACTTTTTAACTTTTTTGTGATTAATTTCTAAGGCATGAAAATCATTAGTTCGTAAAATTGTCCATTCTTTTTCTTTTGTGCAAAAAATAATCATGCAAACTTTGCATTGCCAAAATTTCTGTTATATATTTTTAATTTTCTCATATATATTAATAGTATTCTTGATATATGCAAATAATGTATATTTTGGTATTTGCTAAATGCATATTTGCGTTTTTTTTGATATTCGGATTTTTTTATGATATTCGCAAATACATTTTAAATTTGCGGATATTTTCGGGTATTTTGAAGTATTTGTGTTAATAAACATCATATTCTTGATATGTTTAATAAAACTCAATATTTGAATAATCGCAAATTAAAAAAAGTGTCCTATAATATAGTAGTATAGTATGCAGTATTTTTTTACATAATATTACAAATATTACCAAATATAAACTTTAAATTATTGCATTAGCAAAAATAGATATTTGAAATAATATTAATAATAATATTAATAATATTTGCAACATTATAGGTATTATGTATTATTTAATGTGTGTACACCATATTACTACAGTAAATATGCCTAGTACGTGATTAAAAAAATCAAAATACAACCAATTTTATTGTTTTTCTATTTTAAAATAGAAATATAGAATTTTCGGAAACTTTTTACCTGCTCAGGTGCAAAAATACCAAAACCTATTAAAAGATCTGACAATAATTGTTATCCTTTAATACTTTTAATGTTGGACCAAAGTAAACCGTGTGGGTCCACAAATGTCCGGAATGTATTAAAATATAGTGCGTATATAATTTCCCCAAAAAAGCCTCAATATATTTGGCACAATATTATCAACTTATCCCGCATTTTAGTAAAGGTCAGTCGAAATTTGTATTTTATAATTTTACATTTTAATTTGGTAATAAGAAAACAAGTTATACAATACTTAAGTATAAAAGATATAGAAATAAAAACAATAACACAAAGATAATAAATAGCTAACAGTATGTTTTTTTAAATTCTTTTTAAATAAATAAAATTTTGTTTATATTAGCAATTTATTTGAAAAAATAACGAGAATTGATTTTGGTTAGCAATCACATACTGAACTTAGTTTTATGACGATAATTTTTTTTAGGTTTTTAAAATATATAATACGACTAAATTAAAATATTTATTTACTGAGTATTTTATTTTTTAGGTTTTGATTTGTAAATAAAAAGGGTATACAAGAGTATAATAATTAAATTAGGATTACTGGAAACATAATTCTGTTTAAAAAAAAACATATAGGAGTATATCTCCACAATCCAAATATGACGATTTGTTTTGATCTTAATATGGTCTGATCTCTAAATGCATCTTACAAATCTCTAAACACGACCTGCACAAACATTTTTTTTTCGTTAAAGATTCCTAGATTCCATGCTAACACACACACACACATAAAAAACTAGCTGCTGCCTTTCGATGTGCGACCTATTTGATCCTAAAGACGCAACAACCCTCCTTCGTTTGTGCACACGATGCACATAATTCAATGTTAATTTGCTGCGATGCCCTCCCCGAGCACGAGCACAGTATACCTCCCATATGAAGCGTATACATCAATGCGATATGCTCGCTTATACAATTATTACGACTTACGCGTTACGCCAAAACAACAAGATACAACAACAACAAAACGCACGAGCAACGCGTACAAAACAAAAACGCATTGAACAAAAAACAAAATGCGAATATATACGCGTGTGCACGTTCGTGCGATAGTAATCTCGCACTGAATTGTTAATAACTTTATGCGTATGCGTGTGTGTGTGCGCACAATTGTTCAATGCGTGCAATGTGCATGCTCGCGCTTTTCTTACCAACACCACCGTACTGCTGCTGCTGGTTGTGCTGCAACGTCGACGTAACGTTATCGGCGCATCTTCAGTGCAACTCACCTGAAACGAAACAAGATAAAAAAACATGTTAAATTTGTGTGTAAAGTGCGCATATTGTATACAAGAGAATAATAAAAATATATGTATACACGTATTATATACATTAGACATATTAAAATATGTATGATATAAAAGTTATTGTGTTAAATTATAATGTTTATTGAGCGCAAGCAAGCATGAACACGCGAGTGTGGCAAAGATGCGGTAATTTAAATGAACTATGGCCTAACATAAAGTTGTACACCATAAATGTACAATTTATACACACTCTATAAGGAAAAGAAAAAAGGTGTATACATTAGCATTTAGTTAGTTTATAAGCGAGAGAGATTTGTGTATCTCATCGCCGCCGCATGTTGTGAACAAACTCGACAAAATATACAAAACACATAGTAATTACCGTGTTATGTTTAGAAAAAAAGTCGTGATTGTTTAACTTCAGAAAATGTAAAATGTAAAATGCTAATGATTTATATTTGTATTGTTGGGTTTTGCAATGCAAACGCAATAAACATGTGTTCTTTTTAATATTATATAATTGAGGTGTTCAATAGATCTCTCCGATAGGATAATTTGTGTGATTTATAGTATGATCATCATGAGTTTTTAAATACATTTTACGTAACTGATTTGTGTGTACGTAATTAGCATGTAATATTTTTTTTTGTTCCAACGCTTTTAAAGTGGCATTAGATCTTAAAGTATAAATTGCGTTTTTATTTTATTTTGTGTATAATTTGTTCGGTAGAATGACATAAGGCTTACGGACATAGAGCCAAGGCATTATGTCTGCTTCAAACAGACATAAATATAATGCACTTTATGCCCGAAACGAAACGTACATAATGCCATAAGATTACATGGACAGATCTTTTTCTATTCAACGTCGCTTTGTATAACCTTTAGGTTTTGAACGGACGGCCCGATGTTGTGTTCCTAGCGAAAACCACAGCCACGTTCCAGCCGAAGTAGGCACTTCAGCTCAAGGGGATAGAAGTCCTTGTAATCAGACTTATATGCTTGGTCGCTTCCCGTGGTAACAGTATGTCACAAGTGCTGGCTCTACACCTAACTCGAGTCCGGAGAGACGTTAAACTCTCAACGTGCCGTCTGGAATCACACCCTAGATCTTTTCCAGACTAGCACGTCCCGTACGGGACAAGAATCGGTGCAGTAATTCTTCACAAGTTCAGTGATGGCAGTGAAAAAGCAATGCTTCACGCAGTCTCGCTCCAGCTGAAAAGGACTATAGCCAAATCGAAAAAGAAGCGCTAGCTTTAGTATTTGCTGTTTATAAGTTCCATTAGGTGATACATGGACGAAAATTCACCTTATGTACTGACCATAAACCGCTGCTAGCAGTTTTTGGATCAAAGAGAATTCCGCATTGGATTCGATATGAAACACATAGAATCTACTAAATTTGAACATGCTTATGCCCTATGCACAACCAACATTAGACGAAGATGCAGTTATCGCTTCTATAAAATTTGAAGAAGATGTAAGTCACATTCTAGCTATGAGCATACGAGAGCCTCCCGTAACAGCAAAAGATATTAGAGAGGTTGTAGCTAAAGATGAGGTACTTCACAAGGTAATAAGTTATCTTAATTCATCTTTGCCTCAGAAAATTGAAAACAACAAGCTTCGTATGTTTGCAATACATACAGATTCACTTGCCATTGTTATCGGCTGCTTACTTTTGTAGAGATCTTGTAGTTATTCCAACAAAACCTTCAGAAACAAATTCTACAACTGTTACACAGTTCTACACAGGGCATCCAGGCATTGTAAGAGTGCAAACTGTTGCAAGAAGTTTTGTCTATTGGCCGAAAATTGATCAGCAAATAGAAGAAGTTTTGAAGAAGTGTCGCAGTTGTGTTTTATCTGCAAAGTCACTTTTACATGAAACCTCTTCACCATGGCCAATGGCAACAGAACCGTGGTCAACCCATATTGACTACGCCGGGCAGATTCATATACCAAATGGCCTGAAGTAAGTATAATGCAGAACACATCAATAAAAGCAACCATTACAGCATTACGTAAGATTTGTTGTTATTCTGGTAATCCATGCTTTATTCGAGTCAGTTTGCAGATTTTTGCCAACAATTTGGCATACAGTATATACGTTCACCGGCATACAATCCACAATCGAACGGACAAGCTGAACGATTCGTTGATACGTTTAAGCGCTCGCTTAAAAAACTTCAAGGGGAGGAGATAACAGAAGATGCACTTCAAACATTCTTGCAGACATATCGATCAACACCAGCTGGAAATGACAACCTTTCTGCAGCTCAGCGAATATTTGCTGGACGCAATATTCGAACAATTATGGATCTTATCTTCCCGATTAAATCAAATTCCATCAATAATTCAACTATTAAAGTTATCCGACAATTTGAACGAGACGATCTTGTTTACGTTAATGATTTTCGTTCTACCAAAGAGTCGTAGACTCCGGCAAAGGTAATCGAACGACGTGGCAAGGTCATTTATAACGTCTGGGCAGATGGTGAAGTTTGGGCACGTCATATTAATCAGAAGAGACCGACACATGAGTCAAGCGAAAAAGAGAACGAGAGTCCTAAACCGCTCTCAGCATTACTTGATCTTTTTGGTATACAAGCTGAAGCATCTTCAAACGATATCAACAACTACTCTATAGATGTTTATATGTCAACAGAAGTCAATCGTGCATTTTTAAGGGATCTTGCTGAAGGTGAAATTAATTATCTAGGCACACCTACAAGGACTTCATATTACCATAATTGTAATAGTTACCCAACATGACTTGAAAAGTCATTCGATTATAATGTACAATCGTGATCACATTTAATAAAAAAAAAAATTATAATTTGTTAATAAGCATTATTAACAAATTAATGTTATTGTGCCGTACATAACAATTTTATATTTTCCAAATCATATTTAGGGCAAGATAGGGCAGCCAATTACTAATTACACAAGTATTCTTAAGAAGTTACATAAACATGTTTTTGTAATAACTTACGGTAAGCAAGAGTCGTTGAATACAAAAAGTCTATTCAAACATTGGTAAAATATTCACAAAAAGTTTTTTTTTTAGATCATATTTTTTGTGTTAGTTTTTTTTTATATATATATATATTTTTAAATTTAATGAAATTTATTTAAAAATATAAAAAAAAATGAAAAATAAAATTATACATGAAATATAATAGTTAGCGGTCTAAATAAAAGCATATATTTAAATAATAATATATTAAAATTGTTTTGAAAAGCCATCATTTTTAACCAATTTTACAATACCTGATATTTTACCAAAACAATAATTTTATTTTTTTAATGCGCTGTTTCACATTTAAATATATTAAATATAATTTTCAGTTTCAATAATTGAATTATGAGCGCTTTTTAGGGACAAAGCACCACTGTGCGGCAGCGGCGGTGGCGGCGGTGGCGGCAGCGCGTCCTCAGTGTCTGCCCGACAAACCACTGCCGCAAAACATCCTTACATGTACATAATAAATGTGTAAAGTTTAAATTGAAGTGATCTTGGGAAGCTCTGCACTTGAATTTAAATTGAATGCCACCGCGTAAATGAGGAGCTTTTCAGCATGAGAGGAACACACTGCTATTTTAAGGGGTGCGCACAACCGACCCGGGCGGGAGAGGCGGGTAGCGTAAGGCAGGCAAGTGCAATTCCACTCTCTCACACACACACACACATACACACAAAACCTGAAATGTAATTTACATCTAAAGAGGAAGAAAGGTTTTACGGCAAACAAGCTGCGTATATTTCGAAGCTCGCAACTTTCATATAAAATAATCTAATAATAATTATGTTTTATGTGTACGAAATGATATATGTTGTATGTAAAATCGTGCGTAAAGCATAAAATGAACCGTTAGACACAATTCTATATATATATATATATAGATATATATATATATATATATATCACTTACACGAAGGAGACAAACTTTTGCATTACGGGT
The DNA here is from genome assembly GCA_010015015.2 of Bolitophila cinerea. Lineage (NCBI taxonomy): Eukaryota > Metazoa > Arthropoda > Insecta > Diptera > Mycetophilidae > Bolitophila > Bolitophila cinerea. The sequence goes on along the minus strand of JAAAKO020008323.1, from coordinate 9,302 downwards.
TTAAATCTCGCACGCACGCACCCGCACCCCGCATCCACCCACACGCGCACAAAACCCAATTACAGTCAACAATTTACCTCGTAATTGATGAGCAGCGGGGTAGCCGGTTTCGGGGTAATCAAATTATAGTCCTCTTCCTCGGCAATGTTGCTGTGGACTTGCTGGGAAATGGTGGACAGCGATGTCGTCGTCTGTAGCTCGTCAAATGAACTCAGCAGTGGCTCGCTCTGACCCGACAAGTCGACTGCAATTAGTATTATTAAATAAAAGATGAATAAAATATCATATATAGAATGTGTATTTGTATATAGTTATTATTATTATTATTATTATTATTATTATTATATAGCTATTATTATATTCACTGATGAAATGTCAACCTCAAATAGACATTCTTTTTTATTAAAATGTCCAAACCACGATTCTAATTTAAACATGCCCCACTTGTTGATGTGCATTTTATTGTGGAAATGTACATATATATATATAAATATATGCATTTTATGTGGTGGAAATCATGCAACCGCAGGCATTGTTGATTTTCCTAACCGCATGGAAATGCATTTGAATTCGAGGATTAAGGATTAGCAATTAGAACAGAAATGTTCATAGATCATAATGAATTTTATATCTTCTCTAATGTATGCGGAACACTATAAATAGAATGATAGATTAATTTAAAGTTTAAACTAGTGCAGGCGTGTTATTTCGGAAAATGTCTGTTTATGGTGGATTTATACTAATCATATTTTTTAAAGGCAACCGCAACATGTTTCGTTGAGTTGTTTGTAGTTATTAAATTATTGAAAATAAATAGAAATAGAATTTTTAATTAAATATACTGTGGGCTCAGAGAGAACGCTAACCAAACTTTTTGGAAAACATTATTTAATGATGCTATTCTTTTTAAAGTACATATTTTATCATAATTTTAATTTAAAATCTAAATTTTTCAATCTACATTTTCATTGAAGATGGATCAAAATTGTCTTTATAAAATCAAACTAAATGCAATTTCCTAAAAAATGTAATCAGGAAAACAGACTAACAGCTTTTACTTTTTTTTGTAATAAAAAATGTATTCAAAAAAGTAAATAGCTTTTTAAAATTCAATTTAGATTTTTAAAATAACAAGATCTTTTAGAAATCGCATCAATTTGACCTCAAATTATATTGCAAATAATAAAAGGTTTTAATAATCTACAAATGCTTTCGAAAATATTGAAGAATTGATATTCAAACGAAGAAGGATACACACTAATCTGTTTTTGGGTAATAAATAAGGAAATTATATGGTTGTGTATCGGAAAGTTTCCTAACCCTCCTGAAGAGATTCAAACTTTATTTATTTTGCCAATGAGAGTGAAGCTATGTACATAAGGGGGTCCGTTATATGAGTTTTTTTACGAATTTTTATCGGAACGCCCTCAAATATGCTCCAAAAATAAAAATAAACTGTGGATTTTATTCAGAATTTTAAATTAAACCTTAAACAAGGGTTAAAGATTACTATATAAAATAGAACGAATTTTAATAAAGAAAATCATAATTTATATCAAATAAAAAAGTGATTTGAAGAAGAGTAATTGCTACAAAGTATTTAATTATAGGACTTATTACGGGCATAGGAAATTAAAACTAATATAATGTAGTCTACGAGAATATGCTGCTACAATTTAAAAATAAAATTATTCATTTTTAAATCATGTTTTAATTTGATATGAATTATGAATTTCTATATTAAAATTAATAACACGATTTTCTAGTAGTCCTCGAATCCAGAAGAACTGCCACATAACCCTGAATCGAAGACTAAGCTTTCGCTTCGCTAAAGAGGTGGAAATGTTGCATTGCTCAAAAAGACTTTCAATGAACTTAAGAATGACATCACTGAAGATACCAACACAAAACAGTCCTAATTTCTCGAGCTGCCTTATATGGAATCACTCCAATTAATTTTTTATAGAACAAAACACCAAACACTGGTAATGAAATAAAAACAAGGAATAAATGATTACCCAGTGACAGATGGTCTTTCCCGGTGTCTCGAAGAAGGTTGCCGAGACAAAGAATTGTCTCGGTTTCAGCCGAATTCACATTTTATAGATACACAATTCCAAAATCAATGAAAAGATCTTCAATACACCAAAAAATAATAAAAACTTATAGTTCGTTTAATCTGTCAATCCAATAAGGTTTTGCTTATTTTTTTTTGGTGAGACTCCCTCTAAAAGATATTGTCTGAATAGTCATTTATCTATATGATTGTGATAGTTAAAGATGAACCCAACTAATTTTAGAATTTGAAACATGTCTACAAATTACTATTTGCAATAGTTTGGAATATAATTTAATTACAGCAAATCGCCTGAATTATTAAATATTATATTTTTTGTGCCAAATTTTAAATTTATAAATTGATTAAGAATGTATATGAAATTTTAAATTCTACTAAAAACATATAATGGTCTTTTGAAAATAATCACAATAGTCCAATATTTGTTTTTTTTTTGTATTGTATTTGTATCTTTAAAATTAATATTATCGTGATGGAAATAATTGTTTCCATTTTTTTATGAAATTTGTTTTTAATATTATTTTCTAATGAACAGTGACCATGCAATATAAATATTATATTAAACTGCATTTTTTGTGCTGCTTTAGTATGGTAAAAATGTAAAAAATATATGTTTATTAATAAAAAAGCAGAATGAACATTTTTGGGGTAAAATCTAGTGATGCTGTTATTTAAAAAAAACATTTATTTAAACCTATTTTTTTTAAAAATAAAGAAGTTTCATACAAACTTAAAAGCACCCTTAAAAATGGGTGATAGGGGGGATGGCGCAAAATAATTTGCATAGAAAAAATAGCAAATATTTTCTTCGTGTAATGCCACCTTTAAGCTTTTACTGTATTTTAGTGTATTTTATAATTTTTTTTAACTTAATTGTTATATTTGTCTTGTTCCAGCATAATACAAATACTACTAAAAAACAAAGCTTTTACTGCATACACTTAGTGTATTTTATAACTTTTTTTAGTAATTGCTTAAATATCACCTCAAATATTTAAAAATACAAAACATGTTTGTTCTGTCACCTTTACATATTTTGACCACTTTTAATTTATTTTTTAGATGCAACTTCAAAACTTTATTTCCTGTGTGATGATAGAACGAAGACCCTTGTTTTTTTTTTAAATTGATTGAAAATTGTAATATATTGAATATAAACCATTAAAATAAGAATTCCTATATTTTTAGAAACTTCTCTTAAATTGATAAGTGCAAGATTAAATCCAAATATTTATAATATGTAAAAAAAAAACAAAAAAGATTAAAATCTAATGGAAAAACTAAAGTTACTTGGTTTTATAATATACAAAATTATAAACCTGTTACCAATTGAAGTTATTAAAAAAATAGATATTATAATAAAGCAACAAATCATCGTACTATTATATGGATAACGGTGCCAGTAAGATGACCTCAATGTCCCTAACAATATGATTTTATTACAAACCAAGTCTCACAAATTCAATAGCAGATGAAAGATAATACAAAAAAAATATTCAAATTACGGTTAAATTTCATAATAAATTATGAATAAATTTCTTTAAAAATAAATAAATTTTTATTATACCTCCAATCCAATAAGTCCGCCTGATCAGATGAAGAGATACCAATAGAAAACAGTCCTAATTTCTTTTTCGAAATTATTTTAAATCAAAATCAATTGATTAAGGCTAAATAAAAATTGCTGCTATGCAAAAAAAAAACAAAAAGTTTTATTTATACCTTGTCAAGTAAATTAAGGTTAAATTATTTTCAAGGAGCGTGTGTTTAAGGGAGAAATCAAAATACTGAAATATATAGAGAAAAACCATACCATTTTTATAAACTTCTACTTATTTACTTTCCTGATAATTATTGTGTTTGTTATTTCTAGTCTTTTATACTTCTTTTTATAGAGACAAAAACAGGCTTAATAGTAATTAGTCAAAAAAGTAAAATACAACCCAATTAATAAGAATAGGAAATAGAAAGGAGTACAACCTTAAGCAAAAGATCATAAATAAGTAAATTTGTCTAAAAAATGCTGTTTATGGAATTGCACAAGCTTAAACACACTACCACAAAAAACATTTAAACGGGAGCGATTTTAATTTAAACAATCTTACCCCTTAAGTTGGATTATGCAAGGAAAAACAATGTTTCACTGGAGGCAACATTACTCTTAAGAATAACACAGAGGTGAACGATAATTGGTACGATATTTACGGTGCAGAATGTTGATTTTCCGATAGTTTATGTTTTCCCATTGTAACATTGTTGAAGGGAAAATTTAAATGCGATAAACTACCTGTTACTTCGCACTCCCAGAGACTTGTATTCAGGAAAGTGTACCTTTATTAGTATAAGAACCATCTGAGAGCTTTAAGGATTCATTTTTCATTAAAAACATCCTGCCAGTCAATTCTACGAAACTTTATAAACCAATATAGGACCGGTGGGTGGTATTAAAAATACGAAATTTTAGGTGACACGATGGGAAAACATACTAGATTAATTGTTTTTAATAATATAAAGAGTGTCTTACATTTGACCACTAAATTTTCTTTTAAACGGAACCCCTTTTTTCTTCAAATCTTTGTAAAAAAAAACTTTGCTTGCTTTGTCTTTTTTAGTTTTAAACCTTTTTAAAATCTTTCTTTTAACTTCACTTGTTATATTTGAGCGTCGATAGATTTTCGACACCTTTTTAACGCACTCACATTTGGTAAATAGACTCGTTTGCATTAAAAATATTTTTTTAAATTAAAAATCGTTTTTTTAAGATTTTGTTTTACAAATATATTCTTAACCTCTCTGGTTTTATTTTACTTTATTTTAACTTCACTTGGTATATATTTTTCTACTTCTTTTAACCTATTTATAGTTATCTGATTCTGCTCAAACTTGGAACGAAGACTCGTTTGGAATTAAAACCAAATCCAAAAAATATTTAAAAAAAAAAGAAAATCTGTTTTTAAAAATATATTTTTAACCTCTTTTGTTAAGACTTTTTATCTCCTACCGCAAAATGTACGCATGATTTTTTATTTAATTAATATTTAAGTTTAAATACTTGGGCAAAATTGTCAGATTGGACATTTGTTGATTTCATAGAATAGCTTATATATCGACACGTAAAAAAAAAAAAACTGATGGCAAATTTGGATAATTTGGGGTCTAATAACTAAAAGTGATTTATTGCAATAATTTATACTGCCAAAAAAAAGTGGTCTCAAATAGGTTAAAAGACTTTCTGATAATTTTCCAAAGAAAACGAGGCAAAAATATATATGAATATATATTTCTGGTTTTATGGTTTTATCATTAAGTATAGCATCTACAAATACTATTTATCAAAATAGAGGTGAATTATTAGCAATAACTAGACTAGTATTTACCAGGGAATAGAAAGAAATAGAAGCTCAGGCAATAGAATGTGTGGTTTTAATAGTTTGCTGCTATTGGAAATGAACACTCTTAAACACATCAAACAAATAAGAAATTCATTAAAAGGTGGCAATTTTTATTTAAACCCATTTAGAGGTATTTTGGAAGGAGAAAAAATCCCGTGTGTTAAATCATCTTCTTTTTTACCTCTCATCTGCTCTCAGAGTGATAATTACAAAGAATCGGTAGCCGTAGTGGTTGTATAATAAAAAAGAGTTGAATGGTCCGTCGAGGTGAAAACTGTGTCTGCACAAAACCCTATCGGAGGCCACGGCCGTAAAATGCATTTTAAGGATTCATTGCACTCTTAAACAAAAAATGACTATCGTACCATTTCCTAAAATTTAAACATCGCACTTTCCCAGATACTTTACTTTGATGCCGATGGTTGGTTCCATTACATAATTCCGAGTCATATAGGATTGGGGCAGAATTTTAGATTTCCAGCTCTCCTTCTGCAGTGAAATGTTTTCTCAGTGGTGTCTACTCATTGGACTTTGAGGAGCGTACGCAATCCAGAAAATAAAGCAATAGCCATAGCTAATGTCGCAGACCGAGCCCAAGTTCACTCTTGATAGTAGCTTCTGAAATGCGTTTCAAAAATTACAATTTTATCATTGGCCAAGTTTCTTGAAAGCCACCACAATCCAAAATAATAGACAAAGAGCAGGCGAACAATGCCAGTTTGGCAAAGAAAGTGAATCTTGTTTCACAGGAACAAATCTGCTATATAATCCCCACAGAGTAAATCCTATCCTATGTGATGGAAATCTTACATTGGTACATTCAAATAGAAGAACTAAATATGTAATCGCTCATTTTGGTGCCTATTAATGAAAGTCAGTATTTTTCAGGATATCGGGTATATTTCCATACGTTGACCAATTTAGACCTTAATATATAGTTGAAGAGGCCAACTTGAAATGGGAACATCCGGTACACGAAGATTTTCGCAACAAAAACGAATAGGTTCTACACGCCAGCCGGCTATTAGGCCAGAACTCCTCACACACATTCTTTGCCTGAATTTGGGCTTTAACACATTATTTAAAGTATACCTAATAAAAAAGAACACTTCCAGGCCTATCAATACACTAAAAATCTTTGCTGTGCTGACAAAAAATCCGGTTAACTTGTATTTTATTTTTGGGTAAACGGTCTCTTCTAGATTAAAAGACCGGTCAAAACCGGTTAACTGATTTCAGGGTAAAAAGACCGGTCCAGTTATAAAGAACGGTCGACTAGGAAAATAACTATCCGATAAAAAACCGACCGTTTAAAAAGACCGACTTTTAATAAAAAAATAGATTTAAATGAGTTACATTTTTTTAATATTTGAATATCTAAATGAAATTTTTTTTTCTTGATGTTTTTTTTGGAAAAAACCGAGTCATAGAAAATAACGAGCCGACTAAAAATATATTTTTTGATTAATATTTAAAGCCTGTTTAAAACCGGTCCAACAAAAATGAACGTCCATTTAAAAAAAAATATTTTATAAGAAATAAGATTTAAATAAAAATTTCAATTTTTTTTGTTTTATTCTCAAAAATACCGAGCAATAGGTAAGTACGAGCTGAGTAAAAAAACCTTTTTCCGTTACAAATGCAAGCATGTTCAAAAACGGACCGAAAAAAGACCGTCCGTTTAATAAGACCGACTTTTTATAACAAACCCTGCCTTGTCTGGACCGGTTTTTCGGTCTGGACCGGTTTTTCGGTCTGGACTGGTTTTTAGGTCTGGTCTGGTGTTCGGTCTGGACCGGATTATCAGTCTGAACCGGTTTTTTGGTCTGGACTGGTTTTTCTCCCAAGAATTTTGTTTTATCTCACTAAAGTCCCTTCAGCGGCACGATCAACTGTAACCGGCCGCCGAGTTTTCAACTTCATCTCCATCTGAACCCGGTATACAGAGTATTTAAAATGATTTTTCAATCTTCCAATCAAAAAAAAGAATCCTCTTCCGGTAAAAAAAAAAAAAACTGACGCATCAATATTTGGTCTGATGGCCTATGAATAAAACTCGCCGGGTGGTGGACGTCAATTCTCTTTAACATACGACGTTCATCATCACACACTTATAAGCTCTATTTCTCTGAAAGTGTGGTACTTACCCAGATCCAATGAGTCGTACGTTTCCGTGTCCGTTGCCGTCACATTCGTCACAAGCGTTGAGGCGGATTCAGTGGAAGTGTTAATCGTCGTCTCGGACGCTGACGTGGTCGACGATCCCATCACGACAACCTAATTTCAAATACACAGAACGCCGCGGTTAGATAATTTTCTTTTCTTTTTCCTTGCGTGCTTACGTGAGTTTTTCTGTGTATACTGTATATATAGTATATCTATGTATATAATATAGATATGTTTGAATGTTTATGTTTCGTTTATATATTATGAATGTTTGTTTATATTTAAAATGTATGTTTTGCGGCGGCCGGTGTTGTGCTTTGAATTTGTATTATAAAGTATATATATATATATACAGATATACACACGCGAATGGCGCATTGTAAATCTCGGAAAATGATGCGAAATGTTTCGCGTGAAAATTGGCTTACATAAGAAAATGTTTTAGTGAGAATTAAGTGTGATTTTGTGTGTTGCGCGTCAAGTGATTTAAGTAGAATCGGATGAGCTTTTTTTAAATAGATACAAATGAAACATCTTTGGCAAAAGATTATTTTTATTATAATTGAAATAGTCGATTAAAACTTAGATTACCTTTGGCATGGCTGGTCCCCGACCTTTGGCGTTACGTGCACTCTTAAAGTGCAGGCGACGCATTGCCGTTGACGATGCACTGAACGTGATCTCAGAGTCAGAGCCACTCGAGTTGCCCGGACTCATCGGGCGTCCCATGGAGATTGCAACGACCGTCGTACCGGAAGCACACGTTGTGGCCGCTGTGGCAATCGTGACCTGTGCATGAGCGACGGACACCGTCATCGCTCCGTTATGCGTAGTTACTGCAATGATTTAAGTTATAATTTAGTATATATACATATTTTATATTAAAATGTTTTTAGTTTGTATAGGAAGTTCCCAACTAACAATTTTCTGTTGCATTCATGTTGTACAACCGTATTGCAATACCTGTTGCGCAACATCAATAAGGTCTGACACATATCATCTTTGTTTCATAGACGCCTTAGAAATATTGCCAAGACGTATTTGCCCATGATATTGGCAACATGTTTCGCTAAAATCGCATATTGCAACAATAATTACAATGTTTAGGAAATGTGGTTGCAATAAATGTACAACAAATCTATGACAGCGCAGAAATGTTGCTAATATGTTGTCAAAATATATGTCCGCACATATTGCAAATATATGTAGCTTATAATTCTTATTATTTTTATTTATATATATTAATAAATAAAAATAATAAGAATAATATAATGTGTAATATATATATATTTATTAATTATTATTTGTATTATTATTATATATTTTTTTAAAAAGCATGAAATACATCTAAATAATTTGTGGTTCAGTTGGCACATCTTTCTCCATTACTCTAGGTCCTATCGGATTTGCTACCACCGGTTGCCCGGTAGAGTTTGCCGAAGGACCTCCACTTCTCCCTTGTGTGGCTTTGCTATCCGATTTAAAGACCTCGGCTACACCACTCACTCCATGTCCTGGAGCCGCTTTAGCCTCCAGCGGTTGCCCTGCTTTGGCATCGGCACCAGACATACTCCGTTTTTGGTTTGGCTCGCCGCGGGCCAGTTTACTGGTTGCGGCTACCTCACCCCGACCATCACCGAAGATTTTTCCTGGTAACCCAGTTCCAG
>JAAAKO020008313.1:0-18707 GCA_010015015.2 Bolitophila cinerea | reverse complement strand
TCATGAAGCACGTCAGAGCATGCCCATCAAAATATATCACGAATTAGCATATATATTCAAAAATCAACTATGCATTATATTATATATGTATATATGTATATATAAAAAAAATGTACAAATACACATAAATGCTGCTGCTTATGTTAAAAAGCCTGATAATAATCAGTTCAACGAAATTAACATTAATTATATAGGTGAACGCGCACATGCGCCATTAGCATAAGCACATAGATTCATCTTAAATGCATTTCTGAACTATGCGCGGTTGCATTCGCCGCAGAGCATTTGATAAAAGTGCATTAGTGAAAATTATCATCATTAGATGTTGCTGCTGCGGTTGTATACTAGAAATTCGAAAGGTATATGGTATAACGGTCGTGCTGTCCTGAGGCACCTCTTTGCATGTATTTTAAATATTTAAATATTTTAACCTCGGATGACTAATCATTTATTATAGACGAATATCTTCAGTCCTATATGGAAAGTGATGGTATTTTTTAATATCAAACGAGTGTGTTTATCTTCGAAATGAATATAAATGTTTGGCACACGCTTTAACGTGTGCAAGCTTGATTTACGTTTCGCGACGGAACCGTTAAACAGCCACGTCGGTCGTGTCGGTGCCGAGGTGCGAGACTCTCGTGCGTTATGTCTGATTTGTAATATTGTAATTGATTCATAAATTTCTGTGTCTGTCGTTGTACAGCCGGAGCAGCGGGCGCAGAGGGCGGAGGTTGCTCGACGTTGGCTGGCATCGCAGATTTATGGCACACTGTAAACGTCATGTTTTTATTTTGTTATTATACTTGCTGCTATTAATACGTTTATATATATATGATTATATGTGTATTTCAATGGTATACATTCAAAATAGCTTTTAGCTTCGGGTCCACGATCCGCGTGCCCAACATAAATCATATTTATTGGAGCCTGTGTATGTTTTTATGTATTCATGAATATTGAATGCATATTATATGAGCAGACCCAGACGAGCACACATACAAATGCTCAATGGAAATTGTTTTTATTTTCATTTTTATGTTCGGCCGGCTGCCGGATTAAAATGGTCAACAACGCACCCACACGCACACATCACAAAAACGGTAGCGGATGTAATTACGAAATTTCGTTATTAAATTATTGATTTATTTCCGATTTATTTGAGTTATTTGGCTTATGGCGACCTTTTAGGCCTTTTAATTTTCCCAGAGCGCCATGGCGCGCGCAGGCTGTGACGCTTATTTTTTACATGCTCGGTAATCGGATATGAGCTTTGACCGGAATATTTTTAACCTCCAAAAAAAGTCAATCGTTTTAATCCACGTCGAATGGGTAAATGTTTGTGCACACAACGCAAAGGGATAATTAATTATATTTCATCCGTCGCGTTGCTTAACAAATCCACCTTTCTTTTGCAGCAGGCTGTTGTTCACCATCATCAAGCCCAAGAATATCACGGCTCTGCCCGATTATGTCCATTCTGATCAAGAATCAAAAAAGGCGTATGTCGGACGATTAATTTCGCGCAGGCGCTCGCACGCGCGTCGATACACAAATTATTTCTGTAATGGATTTATTTCATAAATCAAAAGCTAAAGTACGCTCCATAAAACTGTCGGTGCACGTACTATTGCTTTGCAGAGTGTGCGCAAGTGCATTGCTCGTGCTCGACGTTGGTTCGCCTCCCCGCTTTACTTTCGATTCAGACAATAATCAGCTTAAATATCTTCGAGAATGTGCATCGTCGATTTAATAACTATATTAAATTACGGCTTAATATAAAACGTGAATCGTGCGCATCGTGCGGTATTGGTGAATGCGTATGCGTGAGACTGGGTTTTATATAGAATATATTGTGCATTGTAGATTGTGCATGGAGTGGCTAACAAATTATATTAAAAATGTATTATTACTATATATATAGAATGGATATTTATATTTGGTTAGCTTATTTGCTAATCTGCTATTGAAAGCAAAAACCGCACACAAAGTATTTTAAATTAAATCCTATAGAAAAGAATGCACATTTTACTATACATTTTTATCGACCGAATTATTAGGCAAACTAAACTTTTTGAATTCAAACATTAGTAGGAAAATACTTTTGATTTTTATCTATGCGCATGTTTTGCCCAGTCATACTGACCCGGTTTACGATGCGGTAATTTAATGCGGTGTGCAGACAGGATCATCAGCCAAACTCCGGTCTAAACGAATTATAATGAAAATAAATTATTACAGGTATATTATATATGTAACACTTTTCAATGTAAACTATAATTACATTATTGCTACAAAGAATCATTATATTTTGTTTTTTTTTTAAGTTTATGCATTTTATAAATTCACGAACAATTTTTAACCCTTAAAATTTGTCGCGGTCTGAAGAATAAAATAATTTTAAATAATAATAAAATAGAAATCAAATTCGAACCATATATTTTTATTCTTAAATATTAGTCTAATTTGAAATTTTGTTCTATCGCATATTAACCAATTTTCCGATTTGATTGAGCCATTTATTTTGAATTTGTTCAAGAGTTGTTGTTTTTTTGTTACAATGAAAATATTGATGTTATCAAGATTTTTTTTTAAACCTAAAAGAAAAAAATATTGTACCAAAAAAAAACTTTTTTTGTATGTGCAAATTTATTTAGGCATATTATTATTATTAATATTTGTGACATTTTTGTATTTATGTCTGTAAATTTTGTTGGGACACAAAAATATTTTTTATAACATTTATTATTTAATTTGGGCCAATTTTTTTGTGTAAGAATATGTTTTTTTGTTGCAACTTTTTTTTATTGGCACAACCACGACAACATAATTTGAAATGGTTTAAAATACGATTAAATTCTTTGGTAATCATTTTTTTTGTTAGTTTTCAGTAAAACAAAAAACAATTCACTTTTTTCTTAGTTATTTTTGTTGCCCAATAAATGTATTTTTCTAAGTCCGTTTTTTATGTATAAGTATTTTTCCAAACTATGCTTTCAAAATCGCAATCACAATATGAATATGGATGTAGAAAAAATCATGTCGCGGGCAGCACAAAAAACTTTGGCGGGCCGCGTGTTGGCTGCCACTGATTTTGAGTAGTACTTTCAACTTTTAACAATAATGGAATTTGTTTTTTTTTTTAGTTTTTTTGATAAATCATATTATAATAATTATGTAAAGTAAATGCGAAATTCAAAATTTATTTATTTCAAGCTCAGCTGAAAAAATCATTAGATTGAAGTCAAGCTGGAATTTCCAAATCCTAAAACATAAATATATATAATATATATTTTTCATTATTCTATAAGCTTTTAATAAGTTCATATTTTAATTTTAAACTTAACAGTGTCGCAGTTTCTCCTGTCAGCAATTACAGGAATCTGGAAAAAAACTCGCTCAGTGTTTTACAGAGATTTGAACATTCTGTTGTTAATTTAAGAATAATATTAAAAATATTTAAATGATTTTGTATATTTTTTATATTTTCTAAATTTCAAATATTCTCAAAAATATTAATAGTATTCTTGTTATCTGCAAATAAATTGATTTTATTATTTTCAAAAATGGATATATAATATTTCATATTTGCAATTAATAATATAATATTATTTACTGTTGTTTTATATTATTGAGTATTCGTAAATATACTTTAACTTCTGTCAATCAATAAAAATATAAATATTTGAGAATCTATATTTAGTACCAACCGCAAACAATTAATAAATCTAAAACCAATGTTACATTTTCAAGAGATTGAGCCCATAAAAAATACACTAATTTAGAAAATATAAAAAAAACATGTAATGTATATTATTAAAATCTGACAAATATTACATAAAAAGTATATTTTAATATCAGCTATACATTATTTGCCGGTATTCGCTTTTTTATAAATATTTGCGATTTTTCTGCTATTTGCGTTTTTATTTTATTATATTTATAAATTCATTTTAAATTTGCGAATATTTTTGGTTATTTGTTATTTGAAGATATTTTCGATATTATTAATATTTAATAGTAAATATTAGTATTCGTATTCGTGGTTTTTAATATTATTTTTTATAATATTTTAAATATTTGCAAAAATAAACTGTAAATGACTGTATTAGTAAAACTATTTTCGATATTTGCAGTATTACGAATAACATTTGTGATATTATTGGTATTATCCGGTATTATCCAATGTTTGTATTACGAGAGTGAATATGCCTCGAGCCTCGTGCGTTTTAGAGAATTATTTTCAGTAATGTCGTTTTTAAGAATAACGTTTTCACATAGTATTTATTCAGTGTTTATCGGATACTTTTAAGGTTTAGTGAATTCTAAGAGTTATAGACAGTCAGTGTTGTGCGTTTTACGTATACGCTTTTTAAAAACAATGATTTTTAGTGATATGATATTAAAGAATAACTATTTTTAAGGTATGAGCTTTTTTTCATTTGAATTAAAAAAAAATTGAAATATATTTTAATGAGATGTAAAAAAATTTAAAAATCTAAAATTATTTTGACATAAAATTACTTGTCTCAATATTGAACTTTTCCGCCTTTTTATAAAATAAAAATATAGAATCTAGAAACAAACTGTGGTTCTATAATAATTTTGTGATTCAAAAAACAAGTTTAGTATACTAGTATAATCTAAACTAAAAATATATGTTTGGAACCCGATCTTTTTTAATAGACGCATTTGCTCGTAGCTTTAATGACACTTTCAAAATAAAATTGGGATTTTGTCGTGGTTTCCCAAAATCCATAATAAATTGTAAGAGGTTAGTAAAAATCGTTTTTTTAATTCAATTTGAGGGGAGTGTGGAGAAATTCCAAAGACGGAAAATTATAGAGAGAAATAACACCCTAATAGTTATCAGTCATTGAAAATAATTCCTTCCCTTGAAAACACACTCCACCCCCAAAAATGTCGATTTCGTAATAAGGGAAACCACACTAAAGCCCTAAAAATAAATTATTTTGTGAGGAGCGCTAAAGGAAACTTCTGCCCATCAAATGTTTACACATAAATGAATAGAATTACATTTATGTATACATAATAATTTAATAGTATATTATATAGAATTTATGTTTAATGCTGGTGGAGCGCTTCAAAGGCAATGCCAAAAGCATAAATGTAAGCAAAACTTTTCTAATTGAAAATTAAAGCGCACACGTTTCGTTTCAGCGCAGAATTACTTTATATACTATACAGATACCCTCGACCATGTGTGTGTGTTTGTGCATGTGTGTGTATAATGGGAATGAGTATGAGAATGAGAAGACTGCGATGAGCGCATGTTACAGGCACATAATTCGCTCGTTTCATGTACGCCTTGCAGATACATTTTAATGATTAATTAACTCGTGCATAACATGTTCGTTTATAACCCCATTTCTCTTGAAGCGTCTTGCGTTTATTAGTCTCTACGTCGTGTCGACGGCACACACACACACACAGAAACACATTCGGAAAATGCTTACTTTATTACATGGTATTTTATCCGAACATCCCGCCGAGCATGCCGCGTGCATTACTCCGTGCCAAGCTCCGCGAGCACCAGAGCCCCAGACCTAATGATATTAAAAGTTCAAACATTGTATTTCTCTGTGAAAATAAATCGAAATGAGGAAAAAAAGAAAAGTTTCGCGTGGTCGGAATGTGCGAATACAAGCTCTCAAAAGTCAAGCTAAAAGTTTAATATATGTAAACGGGGCATATAAATGTGAAATCGTAATTTATTTCAAGAATGCACTTTTTCAGCAGCATTCGCTCGTGTCCACACACACACATACACAGAAATACATACACACACAACTCTTGTGCACACACGAATCATGTCAAAATAAAAAGAACAATTAAACGATGCACGCGCAATAAATTTAAATGCACTTGCATATATTTGAACACTCTGTCTGTGTGTGTTTTGTGTGTATCTCCGAATCACCAAAAACCCATACATGTGCACGCAACCAGCTCTCCACAGTTTGTCAGTCTCTGGAGTCTCGACCCGACCCGCTGAAGCACCGCTCCTCAACGTACGCGGATAGGGCGAGTTGTGTATTAAATACTTTAAATTCAAATTTATACAGTTTTACAGACGGTTTAATTTGCACCATGCGAAGTCAACAACGGGTGTGTGTGTGTTTGTGTGTGATATAATATACAGGTTGTCCCCGCCAAAACAGCAGACAACTCGACAATTCCGAGTTTTCATAAATCCTATTGAGAAATCCGTAATATGATCCCAAATTAAATTTATTTGTTTTTCTCGAATAGAATTCGGGTACAGAAAATAATTCGAATTTATCTTGACATTTTGTAAATTAAGTATATAGAATCGAGTTATAAATTATTATGTACATAATGTGTAGATCCTTGTTTCTCTTCCTACTATACTCTAGAACTGGATTCCAGCAGAATTGTTGTTCAGGATAGTTCAGCGTAATTCATTGGAAGGCAGATTGGCCAGATATTGACTGAAAAGAAAATCGACCTTAAATATTTATAGTTCTCAATATATTTGTCATTTAAGGTTTGTGTGAAACTTCTTTATTTGAACGAAAAACAATAAATCAAGTAATAAGATCGAAAAAATGATTTTTAATTAAAAATAGTTTTCCTCCCAATAAGGGGATGGTCAAAGTTTGTGGAGAAAACGAAAACCCAATATTTGGCCAAAAAGGCCAAAAAATAATTGATGACAAAAGATTATGTGTACCTTGAGTAAAATGTTTGCTTCATTACAGTTTGTCCTTTCTGCCCCCAAAATGGAAAGTGCATTTTAGAATATTTTGTATTTATTTAAAAGAAAATTTCCAAAAATATTTTTCTTGTTGATAAATTATAATAATGCAGTTATTTTTGAAATATTTTTTTTATCAAAAACTTTTATACGAAATTTAAACTCAAATATATCGAGAACTTTAGATATTTTTTAAATTTATAAGCTATGATCACGATCAGGCAAATTTGCCCTCACTCCAATAGATTACGTAGTCTTGCAGAACACCCTGTATATATATTTATATTTATATATAAATACACTATTTTGTTTATGAGTGTTTATATATATTTTTGGCTTTTCCCGAGCGCTAACTTTTCCTTTTTCTCGTCGTTTATTATATTGTATATATGTGTTGTGTATATTTGTTTTTCTCTCTTTTCTGCATTTTATTTACGCTCGTGTGCTCGAGATGATTGTGTGTGTATGTGTGTGTGTGTGTATGTGTATGTGTGGGTATATTCACTTTCCAGACACAAACTCTCGGATCTGTATGAAATTGTGTGACTTTCGGTTTGTTTGTGTATGTATTTGTATATATACTGTTGCTTGTGGCTGGCTGGCCAACAAAAAAAAGACAACAACAAAATAGCAAAAACCACTACACACAAACTTTGTGGGTTGTGCTCAAGTTGTTATATGCGTCCGTATTGTGCCTCAAGAGTACAAAAACACCCACACAGGCACACTTTTTGGATGTTGCATATTTTTCAGATGTTTTCCCGCTTTGTATTTAAGTTACGAGGAGAAAAGCATGACTGAGAGGGGCCCTCAAGTTCGATTGCGAAAAAGTTTCTATGTTGCTATATGCTGCCATTGTGGAAATGCGCAATTGAGACGCGGGAAATTAAAGTATATATTATTGAGGAGTTTTCCGAAAATGCTTGAAGGAAGCAGAGAGAATAGCTATACACATTTTTTATTAATTTCAATAGGTTTAAGACAAAATCATCAGATCATAATCAAACGATAATTATTTTTCTGAGAACATAAGACATCATAATCAATCACAGTCACCAAGATCTTGTTACACTCTTAATATAAAACAAGCCAACTTTTGATTCAATTATTAGTAAATAGGTGTAAAAGTTTCTCGAAAATATAAAAAGTGTTACCATTGAAAAAATTGATGACGGAAACAAAAACATTTTACATTTCAGTATCTTAAACACTTGTTGATGCCAATTTTACAATAAAAGATATCAAAAATGAATATTTTTTACAATTTTTACAATACATTATTTTTTGCAATAAACTTGTATTGCAAATAATTTTAAGAAATATATGCAGACTCTAGCATCCAACATTATTTTACTAATTATTTTTTATTTGAAAAGCAAAATAATTTGAGATATTTTCTCAAAATTTAATAAGATTTATTAATAAAGACGGTTTTATATCTTATAATTGGAAACAAGACCACTTTTGATACAAGAACACATAACACAAAAGTTGGTTGTACTGGCAGCAGAAGGACTACTCATTTAAAAAATTCGAACAGCATGTATCGTCTTAAGTGTCTTTATAACAGAACTAATGAATATATAATACAAAATTATAAAAAAATCTTTTAAATTCATAAATAATATTACAATATAAACCTCAATAAAAGTTCTCAATTGAACAAAATTATACCCAATTCTACTTAAGGCTCTTATAAAATTAATAATTTATTATAATTGCTGGAACTTAAATTGGTAACTATAGAGAACATAAAATTAAAACAGATATTATTTCCACGCATGGATAAAGCTCCAATGAGAAGATCCCGAACATCCCGCAAATATATCCAGATTTATTTATTTGAGATTTAAGATTTTGTAATTGAAATTTAATCATTCGAGTGTTTTTTCATGATTTCGTTGAATAACAACGAATTTCAATATCTCAAATAATAAAAGAAAATAAAATCTTCAAAATTTTTACGAAAATTCGTACTAAAGAGATTATAAAATAAATAAATATTAAAAAAAATAAAATTTTTGTCTTTATTATAAAATGATGTGTGGCCTTTAAAACAGCTCAATGTAACCTAATATTAAACTAATATTTCAACAATATAGAACCAAAGAATCATCTACAATTTTAAAGCTCTCTCAAATAAATCAAATAGCCTCCTAATTTAAATATAATTGCATAGTAACAAATTGTTACTAACAATAAACGTAAATTTTCCATGCTGTGATTTTATCCACCATCATGACGGTCATGTTCTTCTAGGTATATTTCCCAAAATAAATATAAATTAAGTGTCAATAGGTTTGGTTAATATAAAACCAAAAAATATTGATGTCTTTCAAATCAGAGGTGTCTAAATGGTGTTTGAATGTTCCAAATACGGCTCATTAAATCTGCCTAGCGTAAATTTCAAACCTTTTGGAATATTATAATAAAGATTCTCACTTGTTTGAGAAATACTGTTTCTCGTAATAAATAATTTTCGTTGAGCTTATTTGCTCATTGATTAAAAGCCATAGAAATATAAAATCACACTAGATAGCACTTTCTAAAAAATCTCATCAAGCCATTTTGAGACGAAATACTTTTAAATAAATTATCTTCATAAAAATCAATATGTTTTCTAATTGGATTGGGAAGAATTCAACATTTACTGAAAATGTATTATTTCTCTTGACGAAAAATTCGGGTACAAACACTCTTTAGTATCTAGCTCCAGATTCTCGTGTCCAAGTTCCATCTTAAATAGTATAAAGGTATTCTGAATGAATACAATTCTCCATTTCAAAATAGCACAGCAAAGCATTGAAAGCCCTTGCAATTAAATACTAAAGTCACCCTCCTGCCGCGTGTCAGAACGCAAAGAATTATACTTAATTAATATTTTGCCGTCTTGTATTAGTCTTTATTCTTATTTAATATCAATAAAGAATTTGTATTGTGTTGGTTAGTACTATAAGTATATATAATTTGTAAGTGTATTAGAAGTGTATAGCTTGGCCTTGTGGGTGGTCGTCATGAAATAAGTAAGTCTGTTTTCCTCTGATTGAGTGTGAGTGACATTTGGAGCTCCTTTGATTCTATTCTCATTGCATTAACCATTGTACTGTCACCACGTCTATAGAATATATATTATATATACATCTATATAATATAATGCTATTCCAAAATACATAGTTTATATAATATATATATATACATCGAAAGTAAGTATAGTACATTATTTAACGGAATGTTAAATTATACTATATAAGTTTTTGTATAGCAAAATAGTAAAAAAAAATTGCCAAAAGTGACGATTTTATTTACATTTTCTAAAATAATATTTATTGGTCAAAAAAGGTCTAGGCAACCAATAATTTATTTTGTGTAACAAACATATTATTTTGTGACAAAATTGTATTCTTTTTTTCCAAATGATTTATTGTAACAAAAATGCATTCATTGTAAAACGATATATGTATATTTTGTTTGCTCACAATTTAATTTCAGTTATAGTAAATAAAAATTGTGGCGCAGTATCACAATTTCTAGCGATACAAATTTAGAAATACTGACGCGACAGAAATTCTGAAATAGAAAATTTCAACAATTTAGATATTCTGTTGCGTCCTAATTTTCTGCTTGTAATTTTAAGAAATGGTGACGCTCTAGAAGTTTAAAAATGAATATTTTCTAAAATTGTCTAATTTTATAATTTCTATTTTAGTTTTTGTTACTATTGTGCTTGTTTTCTTTAGAAGCAAATACGTTATTTGGAAATAGTATTCGCACTTTATTTTTTTATTAAAACATGTATGTATGAAATTGTGACGCGCACCCTAAAGTTGTATTACATATAATTCATTTTATATATAGGCATTTATTTTATGTTCGAATAAGCCCTTAACATGGACGATATATTGCTAAATAAATTAAGCTTGTATAAATAGCCAATATTAGCTTATATAATTCGAATAAAATCATTTTTTTATTTAATTAGTTCAACTTGTAATTCTAGTAAATGCGTCAATTCCAATAATATAATTGATTCATTAATTTTTTTATTTATATTCAGTGATGTAATTATTATTTTATATGCGGATAAACAGCCAGAAACCATGGATTCGAATTTCACCCGCATCTTGTTTGTAATTTGAACTGTAAATTCCGTTTCATCATCAATTTCTTCAACGACTTACTTTGCAGAATTTCAGTTTTTATTCATTAAAAAATAAATAATTACCAATAAATTAGTGAATTTATGAACTAAATACGTGCTTTAAATTATAATTATATTGTGTTTGTTTAGGCATTTAAAATATAACTTAAATTCTAAAAAAATCTTTAAAAACTATTAATTGCAATACGGTTTGAAGAACAATTTAGAGCTAAAATCAACACAATAACATGCTTAATATTTTAAACATCATCCTGATCCATCATCATAGCTCAAATTTATTGCTTTGATATATCGTGAAAATTGTTTTTTTTTTAATCGTTTTGAAAAATTATTTCTTTTATGGATATTAATAAATATTGTGAGTAGTTGGAATATTTTCGGTATTCGCAATTTTTATGCGTACTCGCAAATATTTTACGAATATAATTAGTCAAATTATTGCTATCGTTTTTTGGATTTAGTGAAAATATAGGGAATAGCTACAAAAAAGAATATAATTTAAAAAAGCAAACACACCTTCTATCAATCAATAAAAGTATGCACATTCGAGAATAACTTCAACTTAAAACCATAAATAAATAATAATATAATATTTTTATATTGATCTCCGTAAAAAAATCTGAAAGTTGTTACATGAAAAATTATAATTTTATATTCGCTACAGTATTAATTTAATATTTTTTGATATTTTTCTGATATTCTAATTTTTCTGACATACATAATTTGTTTTATATTATGCGCAATTAGATTTTCATATTCAATAATTTTAAATATGCAATATTTTTGGGTATTTTAAAAAAAAAATATTATAATTATTTCCTATAATATTAATGGATTTTTTATTCATAATACTATAAATATTTTTGAATATAGTCTTTAATATACTATATTAGTATAAATATTTTATAGATATTTGCAATATTTCTAATTAATAATATATAATATTATATAAAAAATATTATTATTATTATTAATAATATTACTATTATCCAAAGTTTTTACACATAAAACCCTTTTTTGAAAATAGTATTTAAAAAATAAACAAATTACAAAATAAATAATTAAAAATAAGAATTTCCCGATATAAGTACCACCCTAAACTACATAAAAAATATTCCTCTTCCAAGTGTGTCCTATAATCGGAGACTCTCCCCTTATTATATATACAAATTGGAACGCTCTGACTTTTGAAATAAATGAATTAGCTTTATCGCAATCCACAATCCGTCACCCGGCTGATTTATGCATTTCGGGAAAGTGCTTTTCTGCATTCGCTTAAAAAACAAATAAAACTTTTCAATGAAAACTAAAACTAATGAATAACACGCTTTTCAATTTAGCATATACAGTTTGAAAAGTGCATCTATAATATAATATTTTAGTTGTTATCTTGAATTTCGTATTATGAGCTTAATTAATTTCTTTTTCATTTTTCAGGACCACCAGGACCACCAGGAAAGCGTGGCAAAAAGGGCAAGAAAGGCGATACCGGCGATGCCGGCACAGCAGTAAGTACATGAATACGTCAAGCGGCCATTAAAAATCGTGGTTTATTGTCGCATGCAAAATGAGCTTTTCCACAAAGTGAGAGGGTGTTTTTCTATTTATATAAAAATATCGCGCATCCTATATAATTAAATATACAAATATACAATGTTCTGTGTGTGTTTCGTCCGTTTTGTTTATATGATTTTATTTATTTGCAGGGTCCGGCTGGTCCACCGGGCAAAAACGGATTTCCGGTACATACAATTTCCTTTTTTTTAAATACATCTGAATGTAATGCACAATCACACACATAAACATACACACATACACCTACATGCACTCGCACGTTCCTTCCCTCCTTCTCGAACCACTTTATATGGAGTCAAACGTTCATCTCTAAAAAAGATTTGGATTTTGATTATTTCACATCGAATTCATATACAGATTCTTCTTTCGAATGCAAATCAGAATTCCAATGCACGCATTTAACACTATCTGCATCTTTTATTCTTATTCTTACTTCTCTCTCACACATTTACAATTCTAGATTCTGTGTATATATACGCATTTACGGGTGTAATTCTGTAGCCTCAACGCCATTCGCACGTAATCACCATATTTCAATCGCGTCCAAGACAATTTATTCGTGGCGTGCGTTGTCTCAGCGTGAGTACGCGTGATATCCATCGCTGGCCGCCACCGCCGCCATCGCCGCCACTTCAGTGAATTAAACTTTTTGTATTCGATTTCTCACTAATTCCATACATGGAATTCCGTAGAACGTAGATAGTAAACTGCGTATGATATAAATAAATATATTTAAATTGTAAATCAGATATACGATTACAGGTACACGCGTGCGTATCACGTATAAAGAATAATGTTTCATTTGTATAAAACTACAATTTTTCAGCGGTAATTGCACCACATTTATTGTGGTTTTGCGTGCAGAGATTCTGCTCGCGTTAAGCGCCAATTAAATATATTATAGTTTATATTATGAATATAAATTACATGAACGCGTGGTTCAATAAACCACAGACAAATTTTATTGTTTATTGATTGCGTGCCCGCGTCCACGAGTATAACGAGGAGTGGTTGTATGTTTGTGTGTACGTGTATAAAGAGTAGTTTGTGTCGCCCGGCGATAAAAAGCTCGGTGTGGTCGCTATAGTGCAATTTAAACTGAATACTAAATAAACTATATATTTATATATATATATACATTATTTGATTTATGTGTATATTCGCGAGCAATTGTATTTATGTTTTATTTTTATGAATCTGTTTGTCTGTTTTTCAATTGCATATGTAGGCGATGCGAGGACCGAAAGGCGACCGAGGTTTTATGGTAAGCGGCGCACGCGCCAAAGCTCGGCGAGCATGCAAGCTGCACTATGCAATTTGTTTTTGTTAACCGTTTTACATATTTGTTTGTGGTGGTGGTTTTATGAGCTGAAGCAATACGTCTCCTGACGTGACATTAACATTTGCCGCCGGTTGGTTTTTAATTGGGTGTGGTTTTTTGAAATCATAGATTTAAACGTTTTTTTGACGGTTTACTAACACATTAAACAGTATTTTTTTAAATTCTTATAATCAATTGGTGGAGGTTATTTGTCGATGTTACAAAAAAAAAACAATTCAATTGAATACATTTTTGGGATAAGAAGTGTGGCACACACTAAAACGATTATTTTAGATTAAAAACAGTTTCTGATATTTTTAAAACAAATCATTTAATCATGAGGATTAAAGTATATTGAGGCGAAATGCGAAATGGTGAGCGTCGAACTCATCTATACGTAGTAAATGAATATTTACACTGCAATACTCAAGATGTTGATTGACATAATTATGGTGGTTTTTCCATCCGAAAATGTATCAAAAAGCTTCTGGAGCGCATTCATCAAGAAAAAAAACCAGACTGCCTTGACGTGACTACGCCGATTATTGAAAGTGCTCCTGATGAGAACTCTGTCTACTGCAATTTGCAAAACCAAAACCAATAAAAAAGTAGAATAATTTAAATAAATTAAAAAAATACCGGAAACCAGTAAAAAAATTTAACCGTTTACCGTTAAAACTGAAATGAGCCTGTAATGGATGCCCTAGTTCTAAATTTCTGGGTGATTTTAGGCGGTAATCTCAATTTTTTTATGCAAAATAAATTATATCATTACAATTTATTATATATGTATATATATATATTTTTTTTATTTTTTTTTTAAATATTTAGAGATTTTTTCTCTTTTAGATTTGATTACAAAATTTTTATAAAAGTTATTAAATTTTGAAAAAATTATTAAATACGGTTTTTGTAAATGTATTTAATAATACAAGTGAATCATACCCTATGGGACCTGGGTTTGAGCCGGGGTTGAGAAATCATAATACCTCTTATATAAAAGCTTACAGAGCTTCACAGAGGTGGCCGAGGCCAAGACTGGTTGTATTTGCAAGAGAATGTTTTTTTTTAATCATTTCGTTTCGTTTCTATTTCGCTGAGATTTTGGTTTTAAAATAGTATTTTTTAAATAATAGAAAAAAAAATGTTTTTAAATGCAGTAGACCTGTGTTACAAGAACAACATGGCTCGATATAATCAGTAGGCCTTTTAGCGAAAACGGGGCTATTATGCACAGTGAAACCGTATTTTTTAAATTAATTGGTTAACTATAATAATAGTAATTTTATTTACGTAATATTATTAGTTTAATTTAATTTTATTTAAATGATAATATTTTAGCTTACAAATATTATTATTTCTCTAATTTGATTTCATTAAAAATGCAAAAGTATTGTATTTAAATAATGTTTAAATGTTAAAAAGTTTATTGATTGTGACCAAAAAAGGCACTAAGGCCATTCCAGGTTTTAGGTTACATTAAATATTTAAGACTATATTATATTCTACTCTATGACTAACTTATATTTACTGATAAATTAAATAATACAGTTCATTATTTAAATTGTACATTGTTATGTAATAAAGTAGAAAAAATAAAGAAAAATTCAGATTGTTTTCAGTAGAGATTAAAAGCTTTAAAAAAATGTAACTATAACTGAAACCTTTGCTTGCTTAAAACTATATAAATTATGGCTGTGTAAGGAGTACATCACTGTACATCACATACTGTGCAGGTGTTTTCGTTTAAATATTAAATAATAAATATTAAAACTCCCAATAGAAACTTCGACATTTATTGAAGGTCCAAAAATAATAAAAAAATTCAATTAAATAACATAGTTTCAAAGAACTTCTATGCTTGAATTTTAAAATTGCTTAAATTTCGTAATAACTTCACATCATCATTTGTAAGCGAATTTCAAAATATTTATTGGCAAGAGCAGATGAGTGTGCAGGAATATTAAAGTTTCTAGAACGAGTTGATTGATAAAATGAGAAATATGTAAATACACCGGCTGCCTTGTGTTCAAGATTTAAAAAATGAAAACTGACAATCTATATTTAAAGTAGACAAAAAGTTCACATTTTAAAAGAGACTTCCTGAATTGAGAGATCTGATCGTGCTTTTAAAGTCCATAAACAAACCGAGTGCAAGCATTGAAGCACATTTCAAGTTTATGTTTACATAAGGCGCCACACATTGAGCAAAAAACAATCCAATAGCAGAAATGTGAAATCAACAGAGAAATTACAAGTTTTTCTCGCATTTGAAGTGATGGGTAATTTTTATATTGTTTTCTCAATGTACCGTACACTTTAAAACAAATAAGCCAAATATTGTCATCTCAAGTCATCATTGTGTTCATTACGACCAATAGGTATCGAACTTGATTTCTCCAATGTAGTTTTGTATAGGATGATAGCCCAATTTTTAGGTACATTAAGTTTCAATCGATTTTGCTCTGACCATTGATTTATAGAGACTAAATCCACATTTACATAGTTTATATTATCAGACAGTAATTTTATTGAAGAGTTTAAATAAATCTGGTCATCGTCTGCGTATAAGTGCATTTATGTATGGCGGAGAACTGTCGGTAGATCGTTTATGTATAAAGAGAACAGCATAGGACCCAAAATGGCTCCTTCGAACCTGCAGATAATATAGGCATATCATTTGAGCTAATAGGATCTGTAGTCACACTGATACATACTCCAATACAAGAAAATCAAATTTCAAGCTTTAGACGAAAATGCAAAAGTTGATTTGAGCTAATGTATTAATATTGCGTAGTCTATACTATCACAAGCTTTACTGAAATAAAGCAGCTCAAATTTGGTAGCCTCTTTTTTACTTATGTTATGTCTAACATCTTCAAATATTTTTAAAATAGCTGTTGTTGTGCTGTGATTGCTGCGAAACCCTAACAGCATTTCACAAAGAAGATTACGCGAAGTAAGATGTTGTAATAGCTGAGCTTTCAGGCAACTTTCGAAAATCTGTGATAAATCCGGTAAAAGGCTGATTGGTCTGAAGTCTGATATTAGCTCAGCGTTTCTTATTTTTTGGAAGATTGACAAATAAATAATTGAATTAAAAATAAATGTTATGAGACATTTTACCGAATATCATTTTTATAAACCTAATGCTCACACCGTCATTTTACCGAATATCATTTTTATAAACCTAATGCTCACACCGTCATGTCCAGAAGCGTTTGATTTTATGGAAAATATTGCAATTTTTAAATCATCCGAATCAATCATCATACTGAAAGCATCTTGCAATCCCTCAAAGACTAGCAAAACGGGGTATAGGTACCCTTGACTGTACAGAAGCAAAAAAAAAACAAAATTCGTTACTTGAAATACGATTAAAATCAGATCTGTTATCTTTTGCTATACCCAAGTCCTTAATTTTCTTCCAAAGTGTGCCAGTATAATTTGCGTCTAAGTATTTCTTCAAATTTTCTATAAGTTATGTGACTATGTTTCTGAATTAACTAAACACTTTTCCACCCAACCTCGATAAGCTAAGTCTATGAGTATAGTAGCACTTGCAATATCATTATTTTACCAGTCGATTTTTCCTGAGAAGTTTTCCATCAACTTTAATACCACATGTTTATCAAAAAATTTAGTAAATTCTAAATTAAAAAGTTCAACTTTTAAATCAATGTTTTCTGGTTTATAAAGCTGCCTAAGATGAATATTACCCGCGTCTTCAATAGATTTAAAATTGACATAGTAAAATGATTGATTAAAGTGATTTATAACTATATCCAAAGACGTATAAATAAAAGCATGTTGAGAAATGCCAGGTATAAGAAACTGGTTTCCAAATTTAATGACCTGGCATTAAATGTAAGTGCGTTGGACTCGAAATTTTGAAAAAAAATCATTAAATGACAAAATATCGAATGACACAATCTCGAATTTTATAAATGTACATTTTTAAAAGCTCACATAAAATAATCTCCGATTTTTTTAAATCTCGAACTGAATACATTATTTGTAATCAGAAAAGCTTTTAGCGCGCAATGAAAAAAGGCTATGTGAATATTTTTTATGAAAACAAGCTTTTACTGAACCGATTATCGTCGGATTATTTATTTTATTGATTTTAGTTTTTGTAATTCAAGATTATCTTTTTTCAGATATAATAATTATAGCATTGGTTTGAATCTATTTTTATTGTTTGAAAATGCGTGGTGAAGTCTCTATGGTTTTAGTCAATGATATATGCTTGATTAGGGAATGCAACTTCCGGGATTCCCGGTTCCAAGGTTCCCGGGAATCCCGAAAATATTTAGGAACCGAAATCGCAAATCATCGGAATCGAAATATTTATTTTAGTTTCGGAACCGGGTAATAATTCCGGGAAAACAGTATATTACTGAAAAACAATGAAATTCTTTGCGAACTGTTGTTATTGGTTCGGTTAATAAAGTTGGAATTTCTTTATGAGGATTAGGTATCTTTTCAAACCACTATCATATAATTTTATACTGCTCAATTCAGTCCGTAATTATTTGTTTTATCTTCATTTGTATTATAGTTTTTTAATAATTTGGAAAGGTCTCGTAAATCGAGAATTTTCTATACTTAAGTTTTGTTTTGATTTCTATTAGAACTCACGTCATTTTAAAATCGTATTGCCATCTAAAAAAATAAGTACATTTTGTAATGAATGTTTTATTAAAAAAAAACACCCAAAGCTTTTAGTGTGTTTTCCTTATTACATTTTTTAAAAATAAATCAATTAAATCCGATCTATCTCCAATAAAAATGTAGAGTTTATAAATATATTTTAATTAGTTATGTTTCCCAAAAGTATATTTAAATCCAAGGAATATTCTTTGACCATCCACATATTCAATTAAACTGTAAATCAAAAACAAAATAATCCA
>JAAAKO020008302.1:0-18707 GCA_010015015.2 Bolitophila cinerea | reverse complement strand
AAAAATAATATATATACATAAAATTTAAAAAAGAATAAAATAAAAAACATTTAAAAGCACACAATAATACGAACATTTGAAATACAGGATTTATAAGTTTATAAGTTTATAGGTTCTAAGACCATTCCAAATACCAAAATAAAACCTTCTCATCTGGCAAAAGAAATAAAAACTATTTTTCATTTTTAAATAA
Source organism: Bolitophila cinerea (assembly GCA_010015015.2). Classification (NCBI taxonomy): domain Eukaryota; kingdom Metazoa; phylum Arthropoda; class Insecta; order Diptera; family Mycetophilidae; genus Bolitophila; species Bolitophila cinerea. Next base: position 18,514 of record JAAAKO020008302.1, on the reverse strand, counting down.
AAAAATAAACTGAGAATGAGAATGGAGCTGAGAAAATATTTACCACCACTCCACAAAATATAATTGCATAATACTTACTGTTTTTCATTTTATTTTATTAAATATTATTATTTTCTTTATTATTTTTATAATTTTCATAGTTTTTTAAAAAGAAAATAAATACTCAATTTTTGAAGCTAGAAATTTACTAATTTTCTTATCATAAATGTAAAATTATTTTTTACTGCTTAAATATAAATAACATTTATATTAATGATAGAAATGGTCATGAAAAATATGAAATAGTTTTTTAGATATCGTCGGTCTTAAATCAGAGGTGTACAAAAAACAACAAAAACGAAATTAGTTTTTTTTTTAAATAGATAAAACTGATAATTTAATTCATTTTCTCTATTCAGTTTTCTTTGTTTTTTATTTGTGGTTGTAAATCTCTGATTTGTGACCGACGATATCATCTTGAATGAAGTGTGATTGCTCACGCAATTCCGATCTCTTTATATATATTATTAAATTATGGGTGGTCCCAGTGTAGTAAACCTTGACTACACAATAATAAATAATATTATCAATTAAAAAAAGACAGATAAACTAATAAAATCAATTTCAAATAATCTTCAATACTACACATCCCAAAAAGGAGCAATAAAAATTCCAATACCAAATCCAAAAAAAAACGGTCGTGTGAACTATTTCAATTAATCACGCATTAAATTCTCAACAAAATTATGAGACAAAACTAAATCCGCCGCATGCACGCACATTTTCACACAAACACCCAAGTCGAAGAGAACGCGCAAACGCAGGCACAATTAAAATGACCCATGCTGTCATAATCACAACGAGATCTGCGAGATGAGATCAAGAAAAATCACATTAATATTTATATAAAATAATAAATATAGACAGAAAAATGCAAGCCTGTGAGTGCATACTGGCATATATGCAATGCAAGTGCAATGATATACACACACACACACACACACGTGTGCTACTATGCGACCAATGCGAAGAGCAACTTACGCCGAACAAGGAGTTTCAAGCGTGCGCACAAAGAATATCATTAAACGGTTTTGGAAGTACATAAAAGTGCGCCATTCGCGCACAATTAGGTTATGTAAAATGTGTACTTAATAATTATAGTTTATTTGAGAATTAGGAACGTGAGAAAAAAATGTAGTATAGTTTCGAGTCAGCGAGGCAGCGTATACAGCCTTCAGAAATGGCTATTAAGTTCAAAGTACGCAGGTAATTGATACCTTTAATTAATTTTACAATTTCACCTGAAAATAACAAACGTATAGATTGCGTTGATGTTACCTGTTAAAAAACATAATTCCAAACAACAAAAATCTTAATAAAAAATTTAGTTTTTCAAAATTCAGAAAAACTACCAATTTTTATTTTAAAATTTTGAAATATAAAATTTGAAAAACATAATTTTGTAAGCCAGAATTTGTAAAACATATTTTGCAAACCAAAATTTTGTAAAACAGATTTTTTTAAGCCAGAATTTTGTAAAACCGAATTTTGTAAAAAAAACTAATTTTGTAAAAATAATATTTTGTAAAAAAAAATATTTATAAAGCCAAAAAAAATTAAACTATCCCAAATGTAAAAAGTCTACTTAAAATGCTACGTTAATAAGCTATTCTGAAAATATCGCAAATGCAACAATTTTATTAAACATATTTCAAAGTTCTAATTTTTTTATATAAATTTATATCCATTTTTACCTCTAAATAAACATTTCATGTAATGAAAATATTTAAAATAGAGCCAATCGGACCTTTCACCTTCTTTTCTCGCCAAATATGTTATTTTTATTACTTGATTACTAAAAACATTTGAGAACCAGTTAACTTTAATTAAAAATGTGAAACAGTATAATTAATTAATCCCTCGCCATAACTTGCCTCGTCATCGCTTGAGTCTATTTCATAAAACCATACGACACACGATCGCAAAGCAAAGCAACAATATTCAAACTTAGTTTTACTTAAATCGTGCAATCGCCAATCTTTCCAATAAAATCTTTTATCGACATTGTATCCATAAAACACACACACACTCTCACACACACAAACACACATACATTTACTCGAACACCGTTTGCCCACCTCAAAGTTCAAATAAACATGCGCGCCATCGCGAGCTCACGTGAATTAAACGAAAAGTATGTAAGACACACACACTCACTTTAAATAATTCCAAGGCGCTTGTTGTTGTTTCTATACTATATATATATATATATACTTTATTTTATGCGCATGTGGTAAACAACAAGCGATTAACACAAATTGTATTTAGTGTAACGTGCGCCTGTTAATTGTTAACCCCTAGCGATGACCCCTCTCTCCTCTCTCTCTGCTCCCACGACGAATTTGGTGGCCGAGGAGCCTTGTCGAAGACACGCATACACACTCATGTTTAACGGACGCCTTCAAGGTGGCGGCTGCCAGTCCGCGGACGGTATATCTTGGCGACCCCGCGCACCGAATTCAAACCGGATTTAATTTATACATTTAAATTCGGGTCTGATTTAGGGTTTCAGATTTTATTTTCGAAATAAAGAAATGGAGATAATTTTGTCATTTGCAAATACACGAAAAACAGAATAAAAACAATAAACAAATATAAATTACGAAAATACACGATTAAAAGTGTTCGAAGTGCATGTTCTGGAAATGCATAGGGCGACCGCGGCCCCTGTCGCGTGTATTCTCGCGCATAACGAATTGCACTGGAGCACGCGCCTTAATTCCATCGCTCGACGCTTTGCAAGCGCACAAGCGCTCACTTCATGTGGCTAATTTGCGACACATAACTCATAAGTCATAAGGAACGGATGCGTGCGTGCGCTTCGAAATCTCATGTCTGTCCATCATGTGTGCAAGTGCAGCGAATCCGTTGTGTCCGTGTGTTTGTGTATGTGTGTGTGTGTGTACTTCTGTGTCATGGCGTGCTTGAGGCCCGAAAATCACCCGCACAATCATAATATATCCATATACCGCATAGTGCGCGCGCGTGCATGATGGACCAAGCGGCAGGCGGGGATGCCAAGAACACACGATCGATCGCGTGCGCGTGATCTCGCATAATTATTAGCTGAATCTGCTGTAAGAGCGCGAGCAAAAATCTCGCCAGCAATAAATTAACCAAACGCATAAATCAATGTATGAGAAACAAACAGTATTTATGCTAAATAATAAGCTTAGTGTGTGGCTCTTTGCGATTCCGAGTGTGCTCCGGAACGATCGTGCAGGGTCTGCGCCCACTTGACGCCATCGAGTCCGCCGCCGACATACAGAGGGCGCCCTAGACGAATAACCACAAACAACACTGTCATGGCTGCGGCGGCGGGATCGCACGCCACGTTTACCCCGGAGACGTTTATTAATGTCTCGATCGTTTAATTGTTCGATAAATATGGCGTTTATCGCTCTCGACTCTCGAGCCGATTCGATGATTTATTGCAGTGGCGTTAGTCGTTGATTATTGGTAGTTTGTATGTGCATGTGCTTTAGACCGTCCAATTTGAATTAATGGAACAACATTTTAATATAACTTTCATTCAGACATGCAAGCCTTTTAAGAAATTCTCGGTGCAATAGTTAGTTAAATGAAAGCTACAAAATATTTATTTACAAACATATTTTTGGTTTATTTTTAAGGTGTATATTGATTGCGCTGTGCATTATTCTCAAGAGACTTAACGCCATGGAAAAAATAGTGGCGATAGGTCACAACTTCTTTTCAAGTGATTTAACGACAGGAAACATCGTGAGAGTAATGCTTAGGCTGATTGTGACTTTTTTCCAAAAATTTAAATAATCGTTTGATTTATATTTATTTCTACATATTATATTAAATTTTTCGACTATTTAAATAATCGTTAGATTTTTATTAACTTTCAGCTTTTCAGTATAAATTTTTCCGATTATTTAAATAATCGTTTGATTATTTCAATTATCGTTAGATTTAAATTAAAATTCAGATTTTCAGTTTTAATTTTTACGATTTTTTTTGTTTGATTTTTATTAACTTTCAGCTTCCTGAGAATAATGCACAGGCCGACTGTGACTTATTCTCAAGAGACTTAACGCAACTAAAAATCGTGAGAGTAATGCACAGGCGGACTGTGTGCAATTAAGTTTATTGAGATTAATTCACCACACCTTTGAAAAAATCTAAATAAGTAATTTTAATTTAGGATTTTTATGGATATTTATAAAAATATTGCTTTTTGAAATATTTTCAATTAATGAGTATTTTTTCAATCTGCACTCAGGAAACCAATAAAAAAGCACTTAAAATTAATTTAGGATTTATGTACTTAGTAAGACATTTGTACCTTTTTAATTAGTTACATTTTTAATATTTCTAACATATAAAAGTTACATGTTATTAATAAGATAAAAATAACATGTTATTATTAAGATTCAACAATGATTATATACTTTAAGAGATACAACCAAGCCCGTAGAGAGAAAATACGAGCCCAGTGTCAATCTTTTTTATATGCACCACAGCCTTGAGCAACTTAAATGGAGAAAATTAATGATTTTTTTCTTGAGATCATCAGAAACATCAGCTTCGTATAAATCTATGAATTTTTCGAGAGTTTTTTTTTATTTTAATGTCGGAAATTTCTAGAGGAAAGAAAACAATCCGTTCAAATTTCTAACTGCCCCTTGTGATGACCAACAATTCATCACAAATGATGGTAGGTACTTTCTGAATCCTTATCATCATCATCTGAAATGACTTTTGCACGTTTCTATTGTGACATTTTGGCAGAGTTTATGAAATATACTATCCTTTCTCGATGAGTTTACGTTTTTATTAAATAGAACCCCTTCTATATCGTATGAATTGCTAAGCCGAAATATACTTTCAAGATTGTCCACTTCTACCTCTACGGTAGCTTTTCTATAAAGGATGACGCTCCTCCTGTTGATCTGTCTTGCTTCAAAATATTCTATAGAATTTAAATTTGTTTATAAATTCTAACGAAATTATAGTTTTTATTAAAAATCCGTCCCGTTCCAAAACGGTGGTTTCTACGGGCCTGGGCCCAACCATTAAATTATAAATTGGAAAACAAAATATTGATAAACATAATTTTAAAATATCAAAAACAAAAATATATATATTTTTGATGCCGTAAGATTTTATTTTATTATTGGTATACACTTTATAAACTTAATATCTTAAAAATGTTTATTCTATTTTTTATAATTAATATATTTAATTTTGCATGTTTTATTCTCCAGGCTGGTAACGTTTTTTTTTTCAAAAACTGCCTGATCTAGTGTATATGATAAATTCCATATAACACTTAATATTTCTTAGAGATAAATTGCAATTCTAACAAGAACTAAACTAATCATTTCTTTGCGTATTTCTTTTTATAACGCATCATAAAATCTACGCGATCGTATAAATTATCCTATATTATTTTGCATTATATCAATTTTAATGCAGATTGATATGATTTCAAGAGTCTTGTTAAACTCACGTGCACTCACTGGGGACACACGCTTATCTTATATACGCTGAATGATTTACATGTTTCACATAATTAATATGTAACGGAACTACACGCAAAAGCGCCTCGATCTATAATCACAGACGGCCGTGTATTTCACGCGTACTCCGGCACACGCATCGCGACATCATTTAACGACACGTTATTAAAATAATGTCCAATTATAAAATTCCTGCGTCTGCATGCGCTTCCACGAGAGACGAGACCAATGAGCCCCAGTTCGATTTGCGATATATTATATAATATACAAAGTACTATAAATGCATACTAGCTCATATGCGTACAACGAGTCTTCTTTGTATATTATGTATAGACTTGCGGGTGTGTGTACCTATTATAACTTACCTGTGCGCAGGTGAAATTATATTTATATCGCACGCGTTATACAAGGCACAAGAGTTCAAAGACTGATTTAACCTATACGACTACGTACGAGTATTCGCGTGTGTACACCCGTCGGCTAGCATTTAATTGTGTGAGAAATTAAACGAGTGCGCCCACAAAAAAGCTTAGCACTTCTAGTTGTGCGTGTGTGAGTGTATGCATTTGTGCATTTGTGCATGCGCGTGCAATGTGCATATAAAATAGACGATGTTCATGTCAGCCCAACGCTTACGCTCCAATACATCAACAAGACGAGCGTTCGCTAACGCTGACTTTTATCTGCTGTACGCGCAGATCGCGCCTGCGCCATCATAAATAATCGCCTCATTTTTCATACATCATTATTACTCAGCACACTTTTAATCATAAATTAAAGTGTGGATTCTTAGACTTGAGGAATTGCCCATGCGCGCACGGCGGATAGTGGCCTGCGCGGCGCGGCGCGGCGGCATGTGACGTGTAATCAATATAATACAGGAGCAACACCACATATATACTAATTATTATGCGCTCTAATTACTCACTTTTATGAGTGCGCGAGCGCATTGAGAGCACATTGAGAGCATAGGAAATTACTCATATTTGTATGGTGATATTTAAGCGTCGCAAATTACTATACAAATCTGAGTAATTTCCTATGCGCTACGTGTTGAGAGTTTTGTCTAATTGACGCTATATGCTAGGTGATTATAGACGTCGAAAAAGCTTATAGTTTTAATGAGAAAAGCAATATAATGTATGTTATATGTATGTATTATTTGTATATATACGATGCATAATAAATGCTACCACTGACATTCTCCTATTTCTTTAACAAGACCACACAATTACAACCTTTCTCTGTCTTTTTTTTTTAAATTCATTACTCTAATTTACTGCGTGCATGATGCTCGCCTATTTAGTGGCCTTAAGCTTGTCGCGAGCTTTTTTGAGAGATACTCTGTGTGAGACTCTTTTTGTGTGGTCGATTAGGCGCCCAGGCGGGTTGGTATAGAAGGGTGAAACTTCGTTTTAGGATATATGATGCCACCCAATTTAGGTCATAGAATAGGTTGGAGGAAGATTTGGGCCGCGTTTAGGGGTGAGGGGTCTTTTATAAGATTGCTTTTAATGTGCGCGGGTTGGGTTGTGGAGGGTTGTTAGTATTTTTGCCAATTGCCCAATAGAAAAACAGTGCTTTTGGATGTCTCAGTATTTTTAGTTATCACTGAAATTATTTTACATTTGCGTTCAAATGTGGGGGATAGTGAAGTTGTTTTCTAAAAGCTAAATGCAGAATTTTGTTTAAAAACTTCACTGTTAAAACATTTAAATTCAGCATTACCTAGATCCAAACTAAAATACACACATGGATTTGTGGTGCGTAACGTCTTTTTACATTTTCCAAATCGTCGACCTGTCTGTCTGTTTTAGTACTGAATTTTCCAAACGAAACAAACATTTTCGATTTAATGTTCACATTTGCAATATAAGTGCTATTTTTTCTTAGAATCCGACCAAATTGAGTGTCGTAATTGAAGCTTTTAGTATAAGCTCTAAATTCGTAGATAAAAACATAATTAAAACTGGATGAATGTTACATGCTAGAAGCATGATGTAGATTAAATCGGTTAGATAAATTTATTTTTTACATCTCTGGCAACTCTTTTAGCCACTCATTTCAAATTTTAAAGTGAATCTGCCAGTTAGTTGATTTTATACAGCACTTTAAATCAAACGCCTTTCTTAACAATAAAAACAATGGAAATAATAATTTCGCGTATTCATTAAACACTGCTTGTTGCAAGAAAAAAACAAACTAAAGAAATGTTACATAAATATTAAGATGAATCTTCTACATCATATTTTAAATTTCACAAGTGGTTTACGGAAGTTCAAGCAAAATCGTGTTACCACTTTAAAGCCCGGTTTGGAGCTGTTTCAACGCAATGCATTTCAGTAGATGAAACATGGGTCCACTACACAACAGAGATGAAGAAACAGACGAAACAATGGACTTCCCTTGGTAAGGGTGCTCCAAAGAAGACGTCCAATCGTTTCGGATAGATCATGGCCACAGTTTTTGAGATTCGCATGATATAATTCATATCGAATATTTGAATAGGTGAAGAACAATAACAGGACCATATTATTGTGCTTTATTAAGACAAATGACTGATGTTATTGCTGAAACCAAGGCCTATTTTGTAGACCTTCTGAATTTATATTATTTAGATGGATTGATAAAGTATCGCTAAACTAAGATTTATGATCTTATTATGCTAAAAAAACAAAAATAAAATTAAAAAAAAAACAAATATTTACTTAAAATTAGTTAAATTAGTATAATAATAAAACAAAATTAGCAACCAGTGCTGTCCCTGAATTTTGTAAGACGGAAACGAACAAAATTACGAGAAGACGTGATTGTTTTTCATTTATATTTTATAACATAGTAGACATTGACGTTTTTTCGTTCGTTGTTGATCGTCTAAAATTTACTAAATTTGAAAGAAGGACTTGATTGCCTCTGTAAAGATCTTTAAACTTGTAAACCCAGTAGTATCATGACTTTTTAATCTATAAACTTATACCATAATACATTAAACCTAAAACTTAGTATTATTGTCCCAAAAATATTTTTTTTTAATTCCGTCTTGATTTTACTTGAGACGATTTTGACTTTACGTGGAAATGACTGAAAATACTGAAAATGACTTTCAACAACCATTTAATTCACTCTGCAGGTATTAATTTCTATCTTTTGTAACGAAACATAAACCTTCTATAAGTAATAACGACTCTGCACCTCACATCATACACGCACGCACACACTCACAAAGGATATGCTAACACGCACAGCGTGTACAACACACACACACGCACACAAATGCACTTGATATAGATTTAAGATTTAATAAATAATACGCACGCTGAAAATATGAATAATTGCTATTTTAACAAGCTCCAAACCGTGGTATCGTTTCTAATTAAAGTACGGCGGACATGTTAAATCGGCGCGTCGGTCGCGTCGGTCGGTCGGTCGGTCGTCTCTCCACATAAATAATATATGTTTATGTTTTGATACAGCATACAAGTCTCACGCTGGGTTGGATCGTGAGCACACTCAGAACAAACAACATCTATTTAAGTACACAGCTGTGCGCGTGCGCACGCGCCCCCCGGCCGAATGCCGAGTGATTTTTACTCGCTTAAGCATATAAGAGTATATGTGTGTACTAGTACTTGAATATACGTATATTATAGTATACGCAAAATACCAATTACAAATTATATATATATACATAGAGCATACATATATACGTTTATATACATTATATATCGCATATATACAGCGCAAGCGTCCTTCAATGTTGTCACTATTTATTCTCTGACGCACCAAAATATTTGTCCTAATTCCTAAATGAGTAATTGACGTGATTTACACTCTGTTTACGAGTAGTATATTATAATATACTAAATAAAATACCAAAATGGCATATATAATTATTTATATATAGCTGTGCAACGCTTTTCAATCAATTCAAAATAATAAATGTTGCATTATCACGTAAATTAGTTTATTGTTTATATATACATTATAATTTAAATTAAATTAAATCTGCTGTCAAACAAAGATGGCGAATTGTTGAAATTCACATAATTTATTTGCCGACAACTTCACGGCTAACTTTACCGTTATACGTTGACGTGCGCGTAGGGCTATGCAATTTTCTCGCTTCACACAAAAATGTCATATATAGCTTGGAACTAACTTCACACCGTACTTTTTACATCAAAACTTACATTGCAAAAACATTTTCTGCATTCATTTTTATTATTTCTGTTTAACTCTGCCGCTGCATCGAAATCACAGTCCGACCCCAAGATTACCATATAAGGGTACAAGTTTACCTACTTACGCAATACACAACATCGCAAACAAGTACCTGTTGTGTATATATAGTTGTACAATGTGTACACCGTAATGTGTAGTACCCACGATACGTAAACACACATTCGAATCGGTAAAATCATTATTATGTCTGTTGGGTCTTGTGTGTGTGTGTGTATAAGTGCCTCTGTGTGTGTGTGTGCGCGACTTAAGTCATTAATGTGAGCTCGCGCGCAAACCGCAAAACTTATGTAAAAATTGACGTGGAATCGTGTGCGTCGTGAGCGCGCGCGAAAGCAATAATAATTGTTGTTTAACATAATTTATGGACAAAAACGTTTGTTTGCTTGTTCGCGCGGGCTTTTATGCGTGGCGCAATTTCGCGTATCGTCGGAAAACTGCGCGAGCACAGTTTTCAAGGCAATTTATTAAATATTCCAATACAATACCTTTTATATTTAAGTATATTTATGTGTGCAAACTGAAAAATAACACTGTGGGTCACGATGGCGCCTAGCATAAAGACGACGGACGCACACGCAGACGTATTTCGAGTTAGAGGCGTGTGTTGCAAAATGTCCGCGTGAAAGGAACGGAGTCAATCAAAGCTGTGGAGATCGAACATCGATATATATTTTTATTTTCAGTTAGATTAGAGTAGTACGGAGTGCACCACAGGAACACTTTTTAATTCCGTTACGATTTGGATTTTAAAAGTTTTCTTCTCTGTCAGACTCTGTATGCACGTTTTATCAATTTTAGGATTTGAAGCATTGGCAAAAAAACGTTTCCAATAATTGAATTTTATTATTATTATATATAAAGTTTTGTTTCCATGAATAAATTACAATAAAAAAAATACAAAAATGAAAATATATTGTTACAAGAACAAATTTTTTAAAGTGCATTTTTAAAAGTGATGTATTAAAAAATTATTAAAAAAAAATAAACAAAAGGGCTCGTGATTACTTTGTTTTAAGTAATATGTTTTATTCTTTCAAATAAAACCACTCTCTCGCGCACGTGCAACGTCCATTAATAATATAGGTACCTAAGACTCTATATACTCTTATTTTATACCCATATATTTTATTTTATATTATTATATACTATTTAATAATAATATATATACTTAGAGACTAAACACCTCGCGCACCGGGTCAACCAGTTACAAGAGGCCACTTTGGAAAATAGCTTCATAATAAAAATAAGAAGAAATGTGCCTATGCGGGTTACAATTCGCGCGGCGCGGCGGCTTATACATTATATTTACATGTATTTACGCGCGATCACGTACTGGTACATACGTGTGTACTATATGTACTTAGGTATATATATTGATTATAGTATACTACATAATGTCGACCGACCGACCGCGCATGTCGCACGTCGCGTTAGTCTGGCTGCGACGGCTGGCTCGGCGGTCGGTGTGCCTCTGACCAAGAAAATAACCCAACAATCCCATTAGCACCTTTGAGCGTGAACGTGTATTATTAATTGTTGCTTTATATATAGTTGAGAATATAAATAATAGTATAATTATTTGTGGAAGGATTTGTACGAGACAATTTTAATTATACTCTTAAATGATTCTTTTAGACAAAAATAAGGAATAGTTAGTCATAGTTGATAATGATGACTTACTTTACTATATAACCAAAAATTCGTCCTCAAATGTAATTATAGTTGCCAGGTAAACCTCTAGCAAATCATGCGGTCGTTTGGTGTATTATTTTATTATTTATTAATATTTTTTCATTTACAATCAGAAAATCTTCCACTCACAATTTTTGATATATTTATTAGACGATATTCTTTCTCTTGCGTAAGATTTTTGTCATTTTAAAAGAAGATAAATTACTTTTTGGAGAAGTATATTTAACAATTTATTTTTAAAGTTAATTATTAAAAAAATCATATATTAATTAAAATACAAATAGAATATAAGAATTTATTCACTTTTTGATCAAGGAAAAATGTCTTCTTTTTGCATGTATAGAATTTAATTCGTATTTTAGGTATACGATCATAATGCAATCATTTTTGTGAATAAAAAATGGATGAAATTTATATTTTTTCGAAGACTTTAAGCAGTCAGTGGCGGGTAGAAGGGGGTATTTGCAAACCTTACATCGCCCCATAGGCGGATCCAGATTCGGATCCGAAAATATAATTTTGACGTAATTTTGAAAAACAGAATTTTGATAAAACAGAATTTAAATACATATAAAAATAGTCAAATACAATCGTGTATTTTACAAAAGAAAATAAAATAACTTCTCATTGATAGTTTTTTATTCAGACCCATATTAGGCCAAATAACCTTCTGGCTGAATATGTTTTCCTTATATGTACATATTGAATATATCTGGGAATTTAATTTAATTTTAGAGCAAATTTTTATTTATTAATAGGCACAAATTATCAATTATGTAAGAATTATAGCCGATATTCGAAGATATTGATGTACCCATAATATATAAATAAAAAAATATATAAAATAAAAATAGAATACATGGTTTATGTAATAGTTTTTTTTCCTGGAGGGCATGTCCCTCCCACTTCTGAATCCGCCAGTACTACTGCGGTTACAGTCTAGTGAAATTCTTAAGCTCAAACTATGTTGCGAGTCTAATCAAACACACGCCACAAATAATTATGCATTCGCCATGACGGCGCAACACAAGCAAACATATCCAAAGCAAACATAACCAACAAAACCGCTGCATAGTCATAAAATTAATATCACCACTGCCATTAGACAAGCTGATGTTTCACAAGTACGCGATCGTAATCGTAAAATCTATACAATTTAACACTTGAGTTCCTAAACTTAGCCGCCGCCGCACTGCCGCGTCGCACTAAAACGTGTATAATCTCAAAAAGTTATCACAAAGTAAAAGTAATTAGCAAATATTGTGCCGACTTGTTTTTTTTCCTGTGTACGATAAAGATAAAAAGACTGGACAGACTTATTGCGCTCAGGGCACGATTTATCGCCGAGATCGATCGTAAAGATATGTGTGCAGTGCACGTGCGCGAATTGCGTTTGATAACGTGCCGTTAGATGACCGCCGCTAAAGTGTCACTAAAGTGTAATTATATACACTTGCGCGCGCGCGTACGCACTCAAAACGCAAAACATTGTTTTCGACTCACCGCATTAACGCTGCATATAATTATCGGTCGACGTATACAGCATAGCACGCAATATTATATATACAACATATATTATTTATATAGTTTATATGTTGTGGTATGCATATGAGTCAATGATCGGCCGCAATGTGTCTGCGGCATAATTATAATAATAATTGCAATTAGCGTGCGCGCGCGGCACTTTGAAATATATTTAAATTGACGGCGCACGCATAATGTACGCACGCACAGTCGCACAAGACACTCTCTGGTAGAAGCGCACACTTGCAAGCCCGGCGTTATTAAGAAGATTTAACGGTTTAACTATACTCTGCGGTCAGTTAAATCGATAACGAGATACAAGCGGCGCGGCGGCGTAGTCGTGTATAATAGTGGTGTGCGCGCAACACAATTGCGTAAATCGCGAGCGGGTTCGTCGCTTTGCAAGTCTTTTGTTTTGAACAATCGCAAGCTGTAGCGGTGGCGCAGCGCGGCGTCTGCGTCGTTTACTTTTACATTTTTATGGGCACGCGAAAGTTGATTTGATATTGTTTATATATCGCAAATCGGAATTTAATGAAAATGAATTATATATTTATATTAATCTGGAAAATAACGGTACGTACAATTTCTGCGCGTGTTTGCGTGTCAATTAATTGCAATATCGCATTATCAGCGAAGAATTGCACCACAATGAGAAGACGCGGTGCGAATCTGCGAGGATTATATACACATCAGATATAATAATATGATATAATCCATATATAAAAAAGATTTAATTTGCGCTTAGCATGTGCAGCCACAATAAATTGATCGCGCTACTAAAATAAGTATACAAATATTTTGTACGCGTACTTGCGTAGTTGTGAGCATGCATTTGCGACACACGCGCAGGCTACCGAATGCTCAAGTGCTCAGGTGCAGACAACCCTGGCGACAGTTACAAGCGATTTAGATGTGTGTTAACACAATACGCCGCCACCGAGCGTGTGTCTCGTCGTGTGCGCCCGCTGCAATGCATGAGGTGTTAAGAAAATTAAATTGCTAATTAATCACACACGTGCGGAGAGCGTATATAATACCGTGTGCGTGTGTGTGTGTGTGTGTGCGATCGATCGCCATGGATTAATTCAATATATTATTTAAATAAATAAATACATTTGTATATAATTCACGCGGTAACGGGTCACACATCTCTGGTTGCATTTAATTTAATTGGCATCAAGATGCATCAGCTGTGTGTGTGTTGCCAATAAATCACAGTCCGCGCAGTAATTGGAGCTTGTGTGGCACGCACAATTAATCGAAAGGTGTTAATCAGTTTAAAGGAAATTCTTTGGCCAATGCACATTTTGTGCATTATTTCCGGGGGACTAAATTAATTTACGATACTCTCGCAAGTGCTTTTTTCGTATTTGGGGGCCGCCGCGTGCTTGTTGTACGATTACAGATCATTCGCAGCGGCCGGCTCAATTAATTTCGGGTCTTCTAATTGGTAGCACTCGCCGCTGTGCTGCACTGCGCTGCCGAGGTCATAAAGCGTTTTATAGAGACGGATTTTGTTGTGCGCAAGTACCGGTTTGTTAATTGCGCGTGTTTTATTGGTGCTATACTGCGTATTATGTATTATATATAGTTATGAGTGTGAATTGGGCACCCGCACCGTCACTTTTTTAGGAGGCCGCAGCAGAACCGTTATGCGCGTCACAAACAGTTAATTCGCGATTTTATTACGACAAAATTGAGTTAATCGTTTTAGTGTAATTTTAATTTAATGAAATGTAGGTGGAGGAGGTTTGTTGTTCGTTGATAGACTAGGTTCGTCGTTTTTTAAGTCTTTTGTTTTTAGAAAACGTTTGAGGTGCTTTTTAATCTTACTCAGCATAGAGTAGCCAACACAAAAAGCTAAAAGTCTAACAATAATAATTTCAGTCACTAACAACACTTCTTGTTCTTAATGTGGCTATTTGCTTATATTTTCCGTCTATATAACAAATAGATTCCTTATTTAGTTCTAAGTAGAAATCTTGTTCAATATTGTGTTTTTAAAGCGGTTTAACATCAACTTGACAGAACGAAGGTAGCCCGATATAGAAATACTCTACTAATAAGATCTCCGAGTCCTAGGCTTTGCAGATTGAGCAGAGCGTTGGGTTGAAAAAGGTCCACTTGATGAATGGTTGAACGATAATGAAAAAAAAACTATTTTAGGTTTAAAGCACATAAACTTTTCAAGTGACATTTCTATTAAATTATAGGATTTAAATCTCCACTCTAAAGTGTTTAACGAGTGCGTACGCAGTTCTCAAAACACACGCTACTTAAAATTTAATTTATGCTCCTTCAAACACAGATTGTATAAGACAAAGATAATTACAAAAAATATAAAAACAGTTTTTTCAAGACACACCAAATAAATGCATGTGAATGAAATATAATGTTTACATATTGTATATTGTTAAAGGATGCCAAGTGTCAATGGAAAACATTGTCAACAGCATGTGTGAAAACTGCCAATGCACAGCGTGCATAAAAACATGTAAGTATTCCTAAATTTTCAGCGTTGCCATAATCCGCAAAAAGAAAAAAACATTCAGGTTTCTGTATGCCACAGCGATACAACACGGCAGTGCTAGGCTTCTGCGTTGAAGTAGTCGCCCTATCGCTGCGTATGTCCCTTCCAATGACCATTACGAAATTAGCTGATGCCTCTGAGTCTCCGAACGACCGCTGGTCCGAACTACAGCAAGGTGTGGCCTTGTCCGCCTACTACTGGGGCCACTTATTATCGCATTTGCCCAGTGTCTGGATTACGCGACTCAATTTTAGTGGAAAGAATGTACTGTGCTGTGGACTGGTCTGCGCTAGTCTAGGCACCACAATTATGCCGGAGTGTACAGTTTAAATGATTCCGCTTATTCGTACACCTAATATTATTAATTTCATAATTAGGCAACTGGATAGGAGTAATTGTGGTTCGCATAATTGTTGGACTCACCTCAGGTATGGCAAGTTCAGCGATGAACCGAATCATCTCTGCATGGATTCCTTTGATCGAGCGTCCGATGGTTATAGCGTTTATTTCCAGTGGAACACATGTAAATTGTTTGTTTTCGCAATAATATATTCTCACAATAATAAAGAATACGATTTTATTAGATGGGCACTGCATTTGGGGCATTGCTTGCAAGCTCTTTGGTGTGCTGTCTCAAGTGGCACTACGTGTTTTACGTGAATGGTCTTATCGCCGGTGTCTTGTGTATTGCACTGGCAAGTCCACATTAATTTCTTCACAATCTATATTTTCTTTCATTATAAACAAAATTCAGGCGCTATTCATTTACGACACTCCCAGTGTGCATCCATGCATACGACTGCCGGAACTAGCCTACCTGGCCATTCATCCTCTTCAGCCGATGCCCAGTACGTCGTTCCCATGGTCTGCGATACTCCGAAGCCCTCCAGTATGGGGCATTCTGGCGGCTCAAGTGGCGCACGCGTGCTGTTTCTATTTTATGAGCACTAGCCTTCCAAAGTTCCTGCACGATATCTTTGCCGTGGCTAACACTCAAGTCGGATACTTTGTGGCAATGCCATGGCTTTTGATCTGGTTGTGTACGCTCATTGTAAAACCGATTTCTCGTCGGCAAATCTGTAGCGGCCTCTGGACAGCAGCGTTTACTAGGAAATTTTATACCATAATTGGTTTGTGCATATGATTAAAATCTAGCCATCTATCTACTGAAATATTATGATCGTCATTGTTCACTCTTAATTGTATAGGTAATGTTCCGTCCGCCATTATGTTGTTCTTCACCGCCTTCTCCAACGACAACTTGTGGCTAACGATTATGTTCTTTAACATTGCCATGGCGTTCAAGAGTGGTGCTTATCCCGGTTCTCGGTCCAACGTGCTGGACATCACGCAATTCTATACGGCCTGTATATTGGATCTGTGCAATATGATCAGTGTCTCGACTGGCATCCTAATACCATTGTTAATTGGATTGCTGGTTCCAAATGTATCGTCTGTTCGATTTTGTTTAGACAAAATTATTCAAATGGATGATTGCGTAATTTTTTAGAAATCCGCTGCTGAATATACAGTTGTGATGTGGATTTTGGCCGGTGTGATGATTGGTGGAACTGTAATATATGTATTGTTTGCCTCTACAGAACGCCAGGCATGGGATGAGGAAGGTTCGGATGATGTCGTCGAGACGGTCACGTAACATTTTAATTGGATTTATGTATGTAAAATATTCTATTAAGATATGTTCGGCTAAGAAAACAAAATTTAACTAAAATGATACTTATTCTTTGATCAGTCGGTTACTCTCATAATTTCCATCAGATTATTTTAATTATCATGTAAAGATGCATATGATTATTATCGTCATTCTACATTTTCCGACAATTTCATTCCTCCGAAATATCTTCACTTCGATTACTTGATACTGGTCCATTTTAAAAATTGTATCATAACGGTATCATAACGGTATCAAAACGGTATTTGGTGCCGATTTAAATTATTCAACCACAATAAATATTCACTTTTTTCAGAGGCCTTCCATCAGTGTATTAAACTAACTTGTCTTCTGCAAAACTCTCTATCGATGACATCAATGATAAAATCACATTATTGTTGTTTTTTCTAACCATAATTGTTGTCATAATGAGCCTCTCTCTCTCTCTGTAGCATCTGTGTTGGTAAAACCTCTAAAAACAAATTCAAATAACCTATATAGCAATCCCAAACTAAACTACATACTATTTTGTCTATTTGCATTCCAAACAAAAGACGAATTGTGTAACTAATTGAACCACCTCCAAAATAGGAAATCATACCAAAAATTTGTGAAATTCCTAAGCTCACCTATCAACACTATATGTTGTAGTCCAAAGCACAAATTCTATATCAAATCTCTTAATCTGATATGGCTAACTACTCTATTACACGAGTTCATAAAAGCTTATACACAATATTAAAATCTATATGTATCTATATTGTAATATAGCCGAATGGCATTTCCCGTAATCGATTATGCCGATCGGTATCCAAAACCTATGTTCGACCTGAGCATAAATGTTATGCTTTCCGTTTAGATGACTCTGCATCGTCGGCATCATCATATACTCCGATGAGTATAGTATCTATATATAGGTACATTAATCCGACTGCCCGTGCGCCAAACCAGATCAAATCATTGCATTACACAAAAACATATATTACAATTCATCTACAATAGATCTTTCATTACAAATTTGTTTTGTATAATTCAAATTTACTGTTATTTATTTGAAAAGTATGTAGTAATTTTTATCATCTCGAATCGAATGGATTTCATTTGGTTACTGATCATTTTAAATAGTTTTTCCAAAAAAGGTTGAGAGGTTAATTTTAGGTTTGCAAACCAACAGCACCCATTCCCCCCGCGCCAATTAAAATAAAATAACGTGAAATTAACCCTTAAATTTTATTTTGGGATAACTTTTGAACCGAGGGTGTTCAATCAAAGTTTTTGGTGGTCATTTGTGGTCAAAAACTGGTCAATTATTAAACGGGGGTG
>JAAAKO020008291.1:0-18707 GCA_010015015.2 Bolitophila cinerea | reverse complement strand
TATTTAAACTTGGGTAATTACTAGCTCTAGCTTCTTTTTTGCGGCAACCTTATCGACAGATGAGCAAGGCAGAAATACGTTTCATACAAATTCAATCAATTTAAGACCTACTGTTAGGGCTATTTTTAGCTTATTTTAATATAAATGCTTAATATGGCTTATTTTCCATATTTTAGCTTTTTTAAGTACAAATGCTAATTTTTAGTGCATTTTTTAAAAAAAATTATCGAAAAATAAGCAGAAACAAACTAAATCTGTAAACCAAAAAAAAATGTCAAAAGAACAGCCGACTGAAATATTGAAGACAATTGCAAAGGTAATGCCTGGAGAAGATATACAAACACTGAGGTAAAAGCCAAATACTCTCCAATTACAAGCATCGATGTAAAAAAAAGTTTTCTTTCTATAAAAACGTATTCTGTTTAAATATCATACATTTTTCATTTTTAGAATTCAAGATAATGTTCGTTATTTATTGAAAAAAAGATTTTCAATTATTTGGTGGACAATATTGAATTATATGGAGTAAGCTAACTTGGATGCCTTAAGTATTAAATTAAACTACTAATAAATGTACTTGTTCGTATTCTAATTCTATGTTAAAATGTAGAAATTTGAAGTTATTCTATCAATTACATATTTTAAAATAAATTTAATGTGAATTATATTTTTAGGATTTAGGTTTTTTTGGGTATATTATATCTTTATAATGTATTATTAGAGCTTATTTTAAGGGCTTAAAATGATGTTTTTATGGCTTATTTTAGGCGCCTAAAATCATATTTTTAGCGCATCTTTTTGGTTGCCCTAGTAGCTATATATATGTGTATCTTGTATCAGTTATTTCTTTTTATTATATTTCTTTTTTTAAATACATCTTTTTTATAACAAAAAAACATTTATATTCTTAAGTTATAGCACCAAACATTATGCAAAATAATTTTAAAAAGGCAAATTTATCAAAATTATGTTTTTTAACCAAAAACCCAAATATATATTTTTTTTATATTTTGAAAAAAAAAAGAAAAAATAATTTAAATCAATATTTGTAACAATGTTTTTCCACTTTTTTCAATTAATTTTTGTAAAAATTCGTCATCTAGTATCAGGGCGCAAACCTTACCTCCTACAGAATTGCAATTTAAAACACATTTCGTTTTTTCCGGAGCGAACACTTATTTTTACAATTTTGCTTATAGCTATCCCAAATAGCGCATTTTCCGGTATTCGTTTTTTTAGTAGATAAAGTAGTTGCAACTAAAATGAAAACGATTACATGCATTAAATATAAACCAATTGAGTTAAAATAATTGAAATATGCAGTAAAGAAAGTCCCAAAAAATATGAATTAGGTTAAAAAAATGCGATTTATCATTAATACATAACTATTTCCAAGAATCTCATGTTTTATTAGAAATCATTAATAAATAAATGCATTAATTCATATATATAACATGTTATATGATCTACAAATATTTAAAAAAAATGTTTTACCTGTATAATTTCAACAAAGCCGTAAGTATGAGACACTTATGTATCTCAGAAATTCCACTCTTGTTTATAGCTAAAATCATATCATAACTATCTAACTGTTTTGTTATACAATATTTTGTAATACATAGTCATTGTAATACTGTATTTTATAAGTACAGTATTTTGTAATACATTATTTTATAGCGGTTCTATTTATCTATATTTCAAATTAAGAAACGTTACTGTTTTACAAAGTACTGCTATTTTAATCCAGATTTTTTTTTATATATATATATAGTATTCCGTACAAACCCTTCAAAGACAATTATCTCCAAAAACCCGTAAAACCTGTTGATAGACTACCCTTTAATATAGGCTCGAAAAACTGGCTTGCGGTCGATTGGGATCAAATTTAATTCGCCCTGAGCACATACAAGAGAGCCTTTAAAACGGCTGAACGTATATCTTATGAGAGGATTTTTGAATACGTTATAAGACGCTCTTAAAGGATGCGACCGTTAAAAATGTTTCGTTGAAACAGTCCAATGACTCAAACATCAAGGTATAGACTAATACTTATTGGGGCTTATATCGTCAAAGTCGGTCATTTGATTATTATCAGATTACATACTCACACTCAATCGACTTGAAAAAGTGTCCTTTTTGTGTTTATGATTTTATGTCAAGTAAAACCTTTATATGCTAGACGCTAGAGTCTATGTATGTCTTCCCTGAAGTGAGTCAGATATATATAGGCTCCTAACAGTTCTAGAATAGGGTTGGCAAATATGACTTGCCTCTTAATTTAGACGATTTTTTTGTAAAAACCAATACCCCTAACAAAAATGATGTATAAGGTTTTTATTATGATTCACCCGATTAAATACAACTAACACCTACAATAAATTTAGATCAAATACACAACAAAAAATCAGTGCATGTTAACGACAACCTTGAGATGCTAATTCGATAAGGAACACACACCATTTATTACGTTATACTTTTACTATATAGGTATACATATTTAAATAAAAAACAGGTCAATAAAGCATGAAATTTTGTTTTCTGTTTTATTTACCACCGGCACTATATATAAGTATATAATCAAACTGAAATATACGTTTTATTTTTTGTGTACTTTTGCTGGATGTGAGAATATTTTATTAGATATAATAAATCAACCAAATATATTTAAATATAGTTATTATGTACACGTGAGCTTGGCGGGTCAAGAGCCTTTATATCCTCTTTGAACGAGGAATATAATTGTGCTATATGTATTTTTACACATATATATTTATATAAATAGTTTTTTTTTTAGAAATACATATAAGGAAGTAAAATTCTTATTCTGTAATATGTATTTTGCAATTGTGTATTTGATTTATAAAAGTACTTATATTGTTATATTGTATACGTGGTTTTCTGTGTATTTCTGCACTACGTCTCGTCCTACGTTTAGTTTGAAAATTGATGTAAAACGTATCCCGTTTCTCGTAGTAAAAATTTAATGTTAATCCTTGTAAAAGTATAACCATATTTTCCTAAAAATATAACTTTTTCCAAAGAATCTTCACTTTAGCACCCCTACTCTTTTTCACCTTACATCTTAATTATAGAGTGGGGTAGATTTAAATTAAAAATCACCCAATTTTTAAAGGATTTAAAGGAGGATTTAAAGGAGGGGAATCCAAAAATGACAAACTATAAAGAAAAAAAAATTATGCCATCAATTATAAGTTTCTTATATTTTCCTTTAAATGTCCAAATAGCTTTTAAAGCAAAAATGTGTCGATATATTGGTCATAATTTTGCTGTAATGACAATTTAGCTGTGTTTTTCATGACTTGTTTGCTGTATTTAGTCATCACACATTGAAGCCATTTTTATATCTGTCAGTGTATTTTTTCATGATTTTTTTAATTTATATTTATATCGATTTCTTGCGTTTTCCTTTGTTAAAATTATTCTTTTATTTTTTTCTTGTTTTGTAATTTTCTATATCAATCGGATATACAAACATTGCAAAATTTTGAAATTTATTTTAATATTTAATTATTTTAATTTGTTACAAAAATATAAAGCTTTGCAATACTTGAACCTTTTTATAAAAAGTATTTGAAAGATTTTTTTCTCCCACACGGCTTTGGATTAGGAAATCGCTATATAGTCACAATTTAGTCGTATTTTAGCTTTTATTGCTATATAGTCATTATTTAGCATTTTTACTATTATATGATCATTTGCTAGAAAAAATATCAACGATTTTCTTAGAAAAAATAAAATGTTTTTCTTAGTTATAATTAAAATTTCTATTAAAAAATAGTAAGATTTTACAAGGTTTAAATAGAATGTAATACATAGATAAAAATAAAACGTTTTATTATTTGTTTGTAAAATAAAACGTTTTACATAGCTTAAAATGAAATATATTACCTAGGTAATAAAAAAACGCTTTACCTACGTAAAAATACAAGGGTTTACCTCGTTTGAAATATAGTTTTACCTCGGTAAAAATATAGTTTCACCTCGGTAAAAATATTATTTAACCTAGGTAAAAGTATAAAGTTTTACCTAGGTAAAATATTTATTTCACCCAGTAAAAAAACATTTTTACGTATGTGTTCTATGTATCTAATATCAAATAAACACGAACATCAATAGATGTTAATTGATTTTAATGGGGTTGGAGTTTAATTTTCATATTGCACTATTGCAAAATAAACATAAACTATCACGTGCATATAAATACCACACACGTCTGTGTATGAATGCAATTATTATTATGTCTACTTATTATTTGTGCATATATACTATAATATATAATACTTACATATACATTATACATATAGTCTTTTGTACATTAGAACAGTGATGGAAATAATTATTACTAACATTATATGCCATACAAGTATCTCTCTAATTAATTAGCAATCATCATAAAGTGCTTTGAGCGGAATAATGGAGCCTTGAAGCTTTGAGCAGACGATAATAATTTACAAAAAATCAATCCAATTTATCATGTTGTTTTCATTATTTATTTAGTTTATAACTGCTCCATTTTCAGTGCTTCTTCCATACCACCAGAAAATTAAAGAATTCTCTTGTGGTTTTCTCGTATTCTTCTCATCATCTTCCACGTCGAAGTGGTATTGTCCACTGCTTGTAGCCATTATTGGCAACGACGGATGCATGGAGACCCCATTGCAGCAGTCATGATGCAATTGGAACTGAAATCCATACTGTTATTGTATAAATTATTCTAAATAATAACCAAAACTCACCTGTAACTCGATTAGAGACTCTTCTACTTCTGTTTTCTCTAGATCCCATACACGAACTATTCCATCTGTTCCGCCACTTGCCAACCATCGTCCTTGAATGCTCGTGTCAAAGTAAATCCTTTGATTTGTGGTGACCTCGCGGCTCATCTGCGCAATCGGATAGTTCATGTTCCTCAAATCCCAGCATAGCAGTTGATTGTCTTTTCTGGCCCCAGTTATTAGACACTGACCGCTCGGTGTGTACTTTATCATTGTCACGCCACCCGTGTGTTGATCCAGTCGATCCAATACCGTAAGCTTTGAGCTACGTAGGTCATGAATGCATACGCCACACTTCCAAGAGCCAACGGCAATGGAATTCTCGTGAGCACTGTGCACGGCTAAACACGATGCGGGCGATTTCAACGGAATGTCCGTGTATTCTCGGCCTGGCACATCGGTCTTGAAGATTTTTAAAGATTTGCGATAGCCACCGAACACCTGAGAGCCTTCGGTCGAAAAGCACACACTAATCGCTGCCTCCACTTCGTCCACATTATTATAACCACGGTACGAACAACGAAGGCCTCCATCAAAGGCGTCCCACATCTGAATAGGAGCGTGTTGTCTTGTCGAGAGCCAGCTAAAAAAGGTTACCGAAATTATATATATATACTATACTAATAATATAAACCTTACCATGCGCTTTCGGGTACGCTACTATGCATAAACGGATACCAGCAGTAATCGTACACTGTTCCACCCTCGGGTACGTGCACAGCAGACGTTAGCACATCCAATGGCCTGTTCGGATTAATCGTCTCCTGCGTGTACAACTCGGTGGGTAGTTCCAGCAAATGCATACCGTCTGCATGGACAGCGGTCAGTGCACACGTTCCGTCCGGTGACCACAGACAACCTTTCAAGTAGTTCTGATACAGCGTACCCCACGAGTGACGTGCCAACTCAATAAGATTACGACTATTAAAGTATGGCTCACGCTCAGACATTCGAAGGTCGACAATTTTCTCAATAAGTACGTCTGCATCTTTTTCCATTGCAATCTCAATTTCAGCTGAAGGTACTTCAACATCCTCATCTACAGTTGTCACTGAATCGATTGGTGTGCCAAAGAAGTCTATTATATCATTTGGTGTATTAATGGTAGGTGTATCAATAACGACTTCTCTTCTAGTGACAAATCCATCGACATACATTACTGTTTCACTATTGACGGTCTTTTCAAAATCTGCTGTCCTACATAGTTGCTCCTCCTCTTCGTCATTCTCGGTTATCATATCATGCGCTAATTGCAGCGGAACAGGGTTAGGTTGTTCTATGGTACTCATTGCTACGTCCGGTGTAATTGGAATTTCCATTTGGGACGTTGACTGGTTTGACTCTGTGTCGTCGTTTGAAACTTCCATTTCATTAGATTGTACTTTCAGTTGTTGCAATCGGCCAATCGCAATAATTTTCGATTTACATACAAACAGTAAACAATAAACTACTAACAAATGCGGCATGTGTTTTTTGTGTTTGACATACCACGGTATTTCATTTTCAATCCATTCGATGATTGAGTAAAATTAGATTTAGATTCACAATAACTAACAACAGTGTCTCAAAAACTTTGGGTAGGTAGAATTTTAATAATATGCGAATCTTTACGTAACGCTAAATTACGAGTATTTACCCTATCGCAACAAGCCCTCAAATTTTACATAACAAAACCCGTACTCCTTAAAAAATATAGGGCAATACTTTGATAAATGGGCTTTTCCCCAATTTTCCACAAATGTTCAGGGGAGGTATAGGGAAGTCCTGCATCATTACATTTCAAAAAAAAAATCTTAAAAGTTTAGATGTGTATGATATATTACAATCTTGCTAGTTGATATTCCACAGTTTTTGCTAGTCTTTCACTCGTTTTTGCTACCATTCTGCTTGTTTTTTGCGAAGCAAAATGATAACAAAAAAAAGTGAAAAACAAGCAAATCCTTCGGCAATAGTATTCTAATTGCGCGCTGCCACGCGCTTTTTTAATTTTATCAAAAACACATTATCAAACCAATTTTATCAAACCCTTTTAGAAATAAGAAAATCTAAAATATAATGAAACAGTTATTTTAATTAAAATAATATGTATTATAACAAAAATAAAAAAGGGACTTTTCTCCCAAATACGGGTTTTTCATATAAACTTAAAACCCTCCTAACTCCCATATGGGGCCGCGCCTTTGAAAACTCCCCGAACAAACGTTGTTCGGGGGATCATTCTTAACATTCCCTGCGAAATTGGTTGAAATCAAAATTCAGCCAAATATAGATTCAAACATCATTTATTTAAAAAATATATAAATATTATTTTTTGTGAAAAAAATAAAATTGAGATTTTAAAATAAAACCCTTCCCTTCATAACACCTCTTAACAATATTGTAAACTTCTCCCCCCAGAACGTTACTTAATATATGGACGGCGATAAACATAAAATTATATTAGAATTTGTACGAGTATATATAGATAAGTGTGGGTTCTCTTGGCTTCGAAATGGAAACTATAGAATCAATTTTTTGATAATCCTAGCATAATTCTATTGTGAATTATTCAAATTTTGACTTTTGTCGAGCGGGCCATATGCCAATTTTATGTCCGTCACTTTATGGCACAAACTTATGGCGTTGACACAAAAGCGAAAACTCTAACCTCACAATCACGAATACAATTTTGTGCTGTTTCATTCAATAACTTGCGTGCAATTCTAGTAACAATCCTTTTTCTGCAAATTTAGAAATATATAACAATCCAAAATGAGCTCCATTGGCACAGGGGTAAGGTTATTGTGGTGTCTAGCATAGATTGTGTGGCGCTATGCTGGCTTTTCAAGAAAGACTTGATGTATTTATATATTTTTTGTTTGTGTAGTACGATTTGTCCGCTTCACAATTCTCTCCGGACGGCCGAGTCTTTCAGATTGACTATGCCGGTAAAGCGGTGGAGCAGAGTGGAACACTAATTGGACTGCGCGGCAAAAATGGTGTTGTGTTGGCTGTCGAGAAAATTGTTCGCAGTTCCTTGTATGAAGATGATGCCGGCGGTCGTATTTATTCGATTGACAAGCACATTGGCATTGTAAGTATAGAGAAATGTTGTTGTTGTGGTTGTGTCATTTATAATCTTTTTTTTGCACAGGCCATTGCAGGCCTGTTGGCTGACGGGAGGCATATCGTAGATACCGCTCGCAAAGAGGCGGTCAACTATAGGCAACAGTTCGATCGTCCAATTCCGTTGAAGATTCTGAATGACCGCATCTCGAGCTACATTCATGCCTATACATTGTACAGTGCCGTTCGGCCATTCGGTGTGTGTGCAATTCTTGCTGCTTACTCACCCGAAACTGGACCAGAGATGTACATGATCGAACCAGCAGGTTCTTCTTATGTACGTATTTTAACCGTGTTTTAATTAAAATACCTGTGTAATTTTCTCTTTCTTTTGCACAGGGTTACTTTGGGTGCGCAACTGGTAAGGCCAAGCAAGCGGCTCAAACAGAAATTGAGAAACTCAAGCTTGGCGATATGGACATCGAGGAAGTGGTCACCAACGCTGGCAAAATGTATGCAATACAATATATTTAATATTTATATTACTATTTAATAAACATTTTTTGGGAAATTCTAGTATCTATCAGGTGCACGATGAACTAAAGGACAAAATGTTCAAGATGGATCTAAGCTGGGTGTGTGAGCTGTCCAATGGCAATCATCAAATGCTGCCTGAGGAATGGTACAAAAAGGCATACAATGCAGGCGTCGAGTCCAAGCGAGACGATGACAGCGACAATGAAATTTAAGCAGTGCTCGTGATGTTATGTTTTGTATTTAAAGATGAAGAATAATAATTTAAAAGAAACAAAACTTTTGAATATAAATAACAACCTTTTTTGTTAGGCAACATATTATTTTTAAAAACGCACAATAGCTCTATTACTCTGAAAAATACCTTTTATGCCTATTTCAATATCATATTTGTAATTTCAATCAGCGCAAGATATGTTAAAATTAGGATGCTAGGAAATCGTAGTGTTCCCTTCATTCAAATGATTATTGTCTAATCGAAAAAAGTATATTTCCACTTCTATAATGGGTAATGTAAATGACTGTGCATTCAGAGATGCTATAGACTATTTCAACAGCAAAGTAAAAAATGTACGTGTTTCTATGTCTCAAAAAATAAAATAATTAACCTGTTTGCATTTGATTAAATTCTAAATTTAAGCAACCGTTTTTAGCCGACACCGCTTTTCATGTTGACAGCTATAACTTTCAGTTCATTGCCTTCTTCGATCTGTCACAAGTCAAAATATATCTTAAAATTTTATTTGCCGACTGCCAATTGCTGTTGTATCCTAACTGGATTTGTTGCTCTCTGTGCGAAACAAATTATTAACAACGCAATATCTTCAATAATTATGGCCTCGCAACTCTTTTTGCGTCTGCCCGCAAACCAGTTTTGCATCGGCAATTCCAGTTTAGTGCGTACCATCTCGTTGAACGCTTGCAGAATGGTAAGCCTTTCTTTTTTGGTTATGTAATATTAATAGTTAGATATTTTTAAATAGTTTTATTTTTATTTTATCCCCATAAGAATTGTTTTTAGACAACATTTTTGGGGGTTTTTGTAGAGCATTGTCAGGCAACTGGGGTAGCTACTGCGAAGTCAAGGTTAAGGTTCTAGTTTTTTTTAGATAAGAATTTGAATTGTGCCATGCTGAAGATGTTTTTATGAGAACAATGTTCTATTTATATTGTGTTATTGTACTCTTTATGTATTACATAGTAATACAATAGTACATTTTCTTGAGCACTGTTCATTGTTTTTTTATAAAATATTTTAATTTAGTACAGAATACTCTCTCTCTCTCATATCCCTTTTCCATCCCTCACGGGATATACGGTGTACAATATAGCACACCAGACACGTGACCATTTTACGGGTTCATAGGATTGATCAGATCGTGGGTAATGTGCAGCTTCGCTTAAGCTGAACTGCTCCAGTGTTAAATCTTATTTTGTTTGAGCACTCGCAGCACATCTCCGATTGCTAAGAGTCCTAATTTGCCTTGAAAGAGACTCCCAGATTTTACAAGGCAATATTCGAAAACACTAGATGAAATAAATGTTGCCGCTGCCGGGGGAGTCGAACCCGGGCGGTCCGGTCTATCATGCACATTCACAATTCCGAAGTGTTGTCCTTCTCGGCTGTGTGTAGCACGTAAATACCAAGTTCGGTAAGCCATCCTGAGTTTATTAATTTTGAAATTATATTTGCTCAAAATACACATATCGTCAGTTAGTCTGTTGCATATATATAAGTAATACGTGCTAACCATAGCAATAATACGTTCGAGCAGATGAAAACGAGATACATGATACATGCGTAGGTTTTTAAGACATTATCTATGCAAGCAAACTTTACAATAATAATAAATAATATACGATAATAACTTTTTTTGTTTCCTCATCGTTTGTTTATACAATTAGTATTATAAGCATTCTTTCTGTTTTATATTACTTTTTACTTCTAAAATAAATACAAATAAAAACTTAAAACGAAAAAATGCAACATCTTTAGTTTCAAAAATAAGGGTTGGGTATTTTTTGGTGGCTAACCGATCCCTTCCCCAAAAATACAGGAAGCATTCTTCCGAAAGTTCTTAAATGTGAACCAAATATGTATATTTTATGCAAATTTATTTTGTAAGAGGCAATTTAGAGAAAATTCCTGTAAATTAAAAAAAAACAGTCGGGGTATCACATTTATAATTCCAAAAAATAAGATAAAATAAATCTTTAATACGTTTTTTTTGTGCACGCTCAATTTAAATATACGTTTCTTAAATAAAGAGGCAATTTGATTGAGCTCCTATCGCACGCAAAACCAGTGGACCGGACATTGTATTTGGTCAGGTTTTTGGTTTGGAAACTTTTGCGATCCACGTGTGCATTGTAGTATTGTATACTTATAAATTTATATATTTGCTATGTGCACACGTGGATTGCCAAATTCCCAAACCAAAAACCTGACCAAATTTAATGTCCGGCACACTGCGGTTTACGTGCACCAATTTAAAGACATACACGATTAAATTATTTGTGACGCACTATATATCTAATCTAACAACAATATCGCGTATAAGCTAACGGCATTACATAAATACCCATGCCGCTCCTCCATAAAAACACTCTGTTGTCGAGCGTTAAGCGGGCGCGTGCTGTTATCTAGAGCGTTATTTTGTTAAAACATTGAAATCGTAAGCTTCAAACATGTCTGTCATATCGTGTGAAATTTCGTACGAGAAGGAGCAACTGCACGAGAACAAGAACAAGAACATCATGTCTGGAATTGTGGCACGAAACATTAAAATCCGATTTAAAATATGTATATTAAATGCCGTTTTGTTTTCTTTTTTAAGGCTGAAGAAAGTTTCCGCGTAGAGAGCGATACGTTCGGTGAATTGAAGGTGCCCAGCAATAAATTGTACGGTGCCCAGACAGAGCGGTCTAAGATCAACTTCCCCATTGGTGGATCAACCGAACGCATGCCAGTAAGTCTCAATTGATAACCATTAACATTTCAGTGATCACAAAGTATATAATTATGTATAGAAACCCGTGATCACAGCCATGGGCATTCTGAAGAAAGCCGCCGCTTTGGTAAATAAGGACTACGGTCTGGACCCCGTGGTGGCTGATGCAATTTCCAAAGCTTGTGATGATGTAATCTCTGGTGAATTGTACGAAGATCATTTTCCTCTGGTTATCTGGCAAACTGGCTCGGGCACACAGACCAACATGAATGTGAACGAGGTATTATTTAAATTTTGAGTTATCTTGAGGTGCCGCGACTCGCGACCAACGTTTCAAGGTCGTCAAGCTTATCTCAAGTACCGATATAAATGCTTAATTAGCTTTTGTATTATGTGTATGATAAGACAGGAAAAAACACACATAATCCGTGTGTGAATCTTAAAATTCTGCTAAATGATCTATTTATCTTTAAGGTTATCAGCAATCGTGCTATCCAGCTGTTGGGCGGTGAGTTGGGATCCAAGAAGCCTGTGCACCCTAACGACCATGTGAACAAGTCTCAGAGCTCTAACGATACCTTCCCGACGGCCACACACATTTCGGTGGCTATTGAGCTGTGCACAAACCTTAAACCTAGTCTGGTGATTTTGCGTGATGCTCTGCAAGCTAAATCGGACGAGTTCAAGGACATCATTAAGATCGGACGCACACACACCATGGACGCTGTACCATTGACACTTGGGCAAGAGTTCAGTGGCTACACGCAACAAGTGTCGTATGCTCTGGACCGCATTGACGCTTGCATGCCACGCGTACTTGAGCTTGCCATCGGTGGGACTGCCGTCGGTACTGGACTAAACACTCGTGTCGGATTCGCCGAGAAAATGGCCGCCAAGATCGCCGAGCTGTCTGATCTGCCATTCGTGTCTGCTCCGAATAAGTTTGAGGCGCTTGCCGCTCGTGATGCCATGGTCGAGGTGTCTGGTGTGCTCAACACGATTGCCGTCAGTCTGATGAAGATTGGTAATGACATTCGTTTCTTGGGATCGGGACCACGTTGTGGATTGGGAGAGCTGAGCTTGCCCGAGAACGAACCGGGCAGTTCCATTATGCCCGGCAAGGTTAACCCTACACAGTGCGAGTCACTGACAATGCTTGCCGCTCAGGTGATGGGCAACAATGTTGCTGTTACCATTGGTGGATCGAACGGACACTTTGAGTTAAACGTGTTCAAGCCTCTGATTGTTTCTAATGTGTTGCGTTCCATTCGTTTGTTGTGTAAGTTTTTATTCTCCAGAAAATGTTTAAATAAATTCATTACATTTGAATCTGTACATTTCCAGCTGACGGTTCAAGGAATTTCACTAAGAACTGTGTGTCTGGCATCGTTGCCAACAAGGAGAACATTGCCAAGATCATGAATGAGTCCCTTATGTTGGTCACAGCTCTTAACCCGCATATCGGTTACGACAAAGCTGCCAAGATTGCCAAGACCGCACACAAGGAAGGCACAACTCTGAAGGAAGCTGCCCTCAAACTTGGCTACCTGACCGAAGAACAGTTCGCCGAGTGGGTGCGACCAGCCGATATGTTGGGACCCAGCAAGTAAATACTCCTTTCGTCGTGACATCGAGTTCATTTAATGGATTCGACGCTCTTCACCGCGTTTAAAACGTCAGAAATTGTATATTCGTTCATTACATCTGTTATTATTGTTCATTAAAAACACATACACTTACTCTTTATTTTGTGTTCCTATGTTTTGCTCTGACAGACCCAAGGCTTCACACTTCCGAGGTATAAATAACAAAATAAAAGTTTATCTACAAAGAGCGATAAGACAAATCTGCGCTGTTACTGTAGCATCATCACCGCACATATGAAAAATAGACGCACGAGA
This sequence comes from Bolitophila cinerea, assembly GCA_010015015.2. NCBI lineage: Eukaryota > Metazoa > Arthropoda > Insecta > Diptera > Mycetophilidae > Bolitophila > Bolitophila cinerea. Next base: position 5,480 of record JAAAKO020008291.1, on the reverse strand, counting down.
GGTCAGCAACGGGGTTATCTTAGGTTTATATACCCCAAAATGGTCTCTTCTCTTAATTAGGCAGTGTTGACTATAGGCGTAAAAAGCTAGCGGCAGTTTATTTCTAATTCGCGGACAACCAGCAAGTGTATATTTTTATTAGAAAGACATAAAATGATTTCTCCGTCGAGTATTTTGCAAAAAATGGTCATGTGGGGATCAACGTCCCCATATACAATTGTCCGTGCGTTTGCTGATGCAACGAGTACGCCTGCAAAAAGGCGTATCGGTCTGCTCGGCATGCCCTTTAATAAAGGACAGCGCAAGAGTGGGGTTAGTCTGGGGCCAAAGGCGATTCGGGATGGTGGACTTGAGACTGAAATTACAGGATTTAATGGTATTTAATTGTAAACAAGAGTATAGATTTATTATAGTATTTAACGGTAATCCATTTAGAATGGGTTGATATTCGTGATTTTGGAGACGTTCATGTGGAGGCAACTGTCCAAGCAGACGATCCACCTTCGAACATGCGAAACTATGCGGCAATGACAAAGTCCATGAAGAATCTGTCCGATAAGGTGCACGAAGTACTTCAAGATAAACGACTGTGCATTACACTGGGTGGAGATCATTCATTGGGCTTCGGTAATACTCATTATACTTTTATACATAATATATTTAAAAATGTCGGTATAAATATATCGCAAATATTTGAAATTAAAAATTATTAAAATTAATATTTTTAAATTGCAAACAACACACTTATGTGTGTGTATGTCTGTTTATTTTATTTAGGCTCCATTGATGGTCATCTACAGTACAATAAAAACATTGCCGTTATTTGGGTGGACGCTCACGCTGACCTAAACACGAACCAAACTTCTAACACGGGTAATATGCACGGAATGCCCGTGGCATTACTTGCAAAAGAGCTCAGTGACTACTGGCCTACGCTGCCAGGCTTGGAGTGGCTAAAACCGGAGTAAGTACAGCGATTCCATTACCTAAAAACTACAAACATTTGCGGGCAACATTCTTTATTGTTAAATATTTAGGCTTAGAGAATGATATTAAATTGTTGAATATCGATATGTCTATTGGCATATCAGTAGTCGCTTTCTTGTTTCAGAACAATTATATTATTTAATGGGTAGTAGTATGTTGTATCCCAGAAATACTAGCTGAAATGCAAATAGTGCTGGCTTCCATGAATGTGTGAACTAAGATCGTCCTTTCGACCATTTCAAGGCTAGATAAAACCTAGTTTTTGGTTCTTTTCTTTTCACATGATAAATGCTACAGTATATTTGTTTATCTATAAGTATTATAGTTTTTTTTTGTAAATCATCTTTTCTCTTGGGGTAGTTTTATTTATAATTTTTGGGGCGATTAGGACAGGTGCTCGATTCCCCTAAAACACCGAATTCGTTGAACACATGTATTTACACAAAACTGGTCAAAACATTATTGGTGTTTATGCATTTTAAATTGTGTCTTTGTCAAACATTTCAGTGTGTTCCAAATTTAGGATCATCGCGCTTATTTAAAGATATGTTGTCATATAAATAATAATGGCACTGTCTTGAAAGAATCTAAGTAATTGTTGTTGATTGTAATGGAGATTGGGAGATTGTATCAAAAACTCATCAGAGATAACAAAAGATTTTATACGGACTTTTTCAGGATTCGAAATTGTTGTCATTGTTTAAATTTATCAAAAAGAATATAAAACACATAAAACTTGAGGCATATATTTAAAACCGTTAAAAAAAACATTGTATATAGTTTTAATTGTTTTTTGTTCACGTTTTTTTATATTTTGATAGATATTAAAATTATTTGGGTTTTTTGTGCTTTTTAGATCACATAATTTAATAAAAAGGTGGTACCTTTTTGTATCGGTGGGATGACATAAAAGACCACGGACATAAAGCCTATGGGCCTTATGTCAGTTTAAAACGGACATAAAGCTAATGGGCCTTGTGTCGGTTTAAAACGGACATAAAGCCCATGGGCCTTAGGTCCGTAACGAAACAGACACAAAGCCTAAGTAAAACCAGACATAAAGCCCATTTGCTATTAATAATACTATTTCCAAATGAAGAATTGCTTGTTTTTCACTAGTTTTTTTAGAAAATGTACACTTTTTAAATTCTGGTGCGACACAATTTCGGAAAAAAATGAAATAATTGCCCTAGGCCTTATGTCCGTAGGTTTTATGTCATCCCACCTTTTGTATATATTCTGCAATCAATTTGAATTTATATATCACAAAAAGATTAAATATGCACCTGAAATATACAAATTCTTACCTAGAATAAATAAGTAATACGTAACGCTCTAAGGGGAGATGGTTTCAAATTTTGTTACTTTTGTTACATAGATCTTTCTTTTTTAAATAAACAATTTTTGAATTACTTACATTTTTTTAAATTTTCGGATTTTAAATTAAATTTTTACAAGTTCCATTCGTAGTTTTTAAGCCACATTTGAAAATCATGATCGGTTTGATTTTTTTTTTTTGGAAAATTTTCTAATAATGCTACTAATGATGTTTGCTTTTCGGCCAAATATGTTTCTACAATAGACAGCAAATTATTTTCAATTTTACTGAAATATTATAAGTGGCGGCGGCGGCTAACGGCTTAGCCGTGCTAGCCGAATTCAAAATTCTTTTTTTCGGAGGCTGGCCGTCTCTGCCATCTGCTATAGGTACTTTTTTTATTTATTTTAACAGTTTATTTTACAGTATTTAATTATATATTTCATCTTATTATCTTTTATTTTTAAGTTTAAGTTTAATTTAGGAACAGACGAAGTAGTTCTAGGTGTAAGAACTGAAACAGGAACCCTAAAAAATAAATTTGTTTCAAAATCAAAACCTTTCTTTGAAAATCCTCTAAAATCCATTTCTTATCTTCATTTGTTTTTTTTTGCTATTCTTCTTGTTACATAATTTTTAAAAGGGTTGAAATTAATGTAGTTTCTTGGTTTTACTTATTTTATCTAAATAAAACTAAATATTTATCTGGAAATAATTTATACATAAATGTAATAATATATATATACATAATACTATAATTTACAGGGTCGGAATCACGTAGGTTTTTGTTGTTTTCAATCGACCGCTCAACGTAATTTTTAAGTGCTAACATGGTGTAACCATAGTAAAAATACGTTTGAGCAGACAAAAACAAGCTACACACATGATCCATCATCCATGCTCAGTTTATTTTTAATCTCCTTTGATAAAAAAAAATCTTTCTTTTAAGGAGCTATTGCATGTAATCTGCGTCTGCAATCTGCATCAGACATGAGATACTAAATTGAAATAATGCTAAAGTGCGAACAGAGCGGAAACATCGCCTGCTGACGTCTTGCACTTCAGCTCAAAAAAAAAATTTGAAAATAAAAAAGGAAAGAAAATGCAGTATTTAAACAGGTTTTTGTTTTTATTCAAGTCTTGATGTTTGTGAACAAAAAGAAGACGCACGGGGCCAGGTCTGGAGAGTAGGTAGGATGCGATACTACCTCGTAGCCCAATTTGGCCGTGACAATTCGGGATGAATGAGCCGGCGCGTTGTAGTGGTGGAAGAGCACTTTTTTTCGCTGCAAACGAGGCCGTCGAATTGATCCATAAATCGCCCCGTGATTGTTCTTCCCGTCTGCAAAAGTCGATGTGGATCACACATTTCGAATCCCAAAAAAACGGTGGCCATGACATTTCCGGCCGATGGGACAGTCTTTGCCTTCTTCGGAGCAGATTCGCTTGAAAAAGTCCACTGTTTCGCCTGCTGCTTGGTCTCTGGTGTGTAGGGGTTGATTAATTGTTCGTCCTCGGTCACGAATTGACAAAAATCCTTTGGATTACGTTGTAACATGGCCAAACTGTCTTTCGAAGTGGTCACATGATTTCGCTTATTGTCCATAGTTAGCAAACGCGCACCCATCGAGCCGACAGCTTCCTCATGCCCAAATGTTCGTGCACGATATTTTGCGCACGTATGGTTGTTTTTAGAATTATTTACTATGATATTAGTAATTTAAATTTTATACATATGTTTATGATGGTTACTCTTTGTCTACACTTTGACTCAGAAGAAAACAGCTTTATAAAATATAACATTTATTCCAATATAAAATACGAAAGAAAATATGTGTTTTGTTTATAAAAAGTTTAAATTTAATTACAAAAGTTAAATTGAATTTGTTTGAAAAAACAAGCAGATATTCCCACGTCATATCGGTGAAACGATGGATGCTTTCAAATCTGACTTATAAAATCTAATTCTAAATTTTAGAATTTGTATTTGAGAGCATATATTTCATTCGTTAAAACTGATGATGGACAACTCCAAATTAACAAAATTTTATTGGTTGCAATATTTTGGTATTGTTGTTTAACCAATTCAAATCGCGAATTTTGTTAATTCGGAGTTGTCCATCGTCAATCTAACTGAAGCCTCTTTTCTTCTACAGGAAAAAATAACGATCCACTGATTCCGACTACGCAGGACTATTACAACTGCATCCCAAGTTTTTTTACAAGTTTACTATTTAAATGCTTATTACAGCACTCTTTTTTAACAAAAAATACGAAGAAAAGATATATGTACACCTAATTCTGTTTTTACACGACAAATACGTTCCCGAAGAATTCGTGTAAAAATATTTCGTGTAAAAAAAGACATTGAACTTATGTTAAAATATGGTGAGACACTGTGTATCAATTAAAAGAAAAGCAAGGACTGTTATCTCAAAGAAGAATATATACATGCATACATATTTACTTTCAAATTGTAAAATTAATTATATTTTTTTTTATTCGTGTAAAATGAAAATAATTTTTCTTTTTTAATTCGTGTTAATTAAAATTCTTTTTACATTCTTTTTAGTTCGTGTAAAAACAGAACTAAGTGTATATATATTTTACAGTGGATTATTTTCCTGTCATATTGATAAAGGGGCTTTGATTAAATACTTTCCCAAAAGTTTCAAATACTTAGCGATCTGATTCCAGCAATTGAGATCTGCTAAATTTTCAAAGTAAACGCCGTGAACGCCGTGCTGCAGTCTAAAATTCCAAAAAAAAATCTTCACAATACGTTTGTTATTTGGTTTTATAAATGCATTCATTTATTTGTATAAAAATATTTTTTGTGTTTGTATGTATTTGGATGTGTGTACATTATTTATTTCAGTCTTATTATTTTTTGTTTTCCTCGATTTCAATGTCGATATAGCGGAAAATTATCACAGTGTAGTTTTTGTTTTTGAGATTGACAGCTCTATAGTGGTTATCTGTTTCTATTTTTTGGCTTAAAAGAGAGAGGTAGAGCGAGACACAGGATGAAAAATGATTATGTGCTATATATAGAAATAATTACATGTTTGTCAAACAACAGAAAAACAGTGCTCTCGCTCTTTTTTAAAAAAAACTTTTTTTCTGCTCAAATTAAAATGGGTTTTGGTATAACAAAACAAGAAATTATTAAATA
>JAAAKO020008280.1:0-18714 GCA_010015015.2 Bolitophila cinerea | reverse complement strand
TGTATAAATACAGATTATAACTTTAGCCCCACGAATATTTGGTTTGAAAAAAGAAATGGCGACCGGACAAAGTGAAAATGAAAATTAACCAATCTTTTTTACGTAAACAGGCAAACGATATCGCTGAATAACACGTTGAATATATTAGAAAAATATATTTCTTTTGTTAAAAAAAAACAAAATATTACTTTAAAATTTTTAAAGTTAGTTCGGCAAATTATAATATAGTATTAGATCTTTGTATGCATGTCACTGTTGTTTGTTAATATATTTTTACGAATTGGTGACATATTTAAATTTAAACAGTTTGGGAAAAGCTCAGATAAGCGAACGTTTAAAGTGCAAACGGATTTCCATTTATTTATATATAGATATTCAGTAAAAATAATGGAAGTTATATACAAAGAGCAGCAGTGGATTGCTATACTTTATTATTGCAAAAAATCCATTCATTCTTTTTTCATTGCAACTTTACGGTCAATGTCGCATTGAAAAAATTCAAAATAATTTAAAATATATTTAAAAAATATATATTTAGTCTAATATAAAGCTAAAATAGATAACTAGTATTTTTGTTAAAAATGTTATGCCGCCTAAAAAAATCTATACATTTTTTTAAGTATTGGTTCGCTTTTATAACGATTCGTCTAGAACCGGAAATAAATCAGATCGAAATATATAAACCTTTATAATATGTATTTAACAATTTTATAATATAAATTATTTTATATGGTAAATCAGTGGTTCCCAACTTTTTTTAGCACGATGCCAGAATTTAAATATTAAAGCTTCAACGGACTAACTTGGCTGAAGTGTGCTCGACTACTCTAAATTTATTTTAGGGATGGTTTTCCTATCAAAAGTTGTTTTTGCCGCCAAATTTCTCTATAATGGGGAGTGGTTTGACGGCAAACTAATTTCTACCTTTTTGAAGACAAATCCACGGCTTCTACTTAGCCTGCACTTTCACGTAAATACAAGAGGATAACTATGCATAGCGAATTATATTATTTTTGTTAATTTTAACATAATACTTATGGATTGGTATCCTTCTAGCTGGGAATTGTATATACACTTATTTTTTTTTACTTAACTAACTAACAAAAACTTAAAACTAATTGGCTTATAGCGGTCCTGCTCGCTCAGATAGGACAAAACACAAACATAAAATGAAGTAAATTTTAATACAAATATCAAATAATGGACAAATAAAAACACTTGAATAATAACCAAAATACTCATATCTTCAAAATTCAGATATCAAATGAAATTTGAATTAATATACATTTTTTTAACATATAACTTAATATTTACACAATTCAAAAGCTCAAACATTTATTAGGCGGACTATTTCACAAAAGCTATCACATAATAAGTTAAAATAAAAGCAGTTTAAATGGTTAAAGTTTGTTATCATATTGTTTAAGGGTTCATATTTACAGTAGTTTGTACGAAACGTTTTATCTAACAATAGCCAAAAATTGACTCTACGGGGACGAGATGGTGCAGAAAACGATATTAAAGACGAAAGTTTTGGAACATCATTTAGTGTTAATAATATCAAACATGTAATTTACAGATGCATTGAAATGTCTTCTTTCAAGCGTCTCAAGTTCTATCAACTGCAGCCGCGAGACATAATATGGTAAATTAAATTCCTCTCTATACACAATTATTATTTTTTTCAAATTGCAGACGGTTTGTTAAATAAGACTTTATCCACAAGATAAGATTTGAATGAATTCCAAGATTAAGGAGTTTATGCAGTAAAATTTGAAGTGAAATGCGATCGAAAGCTTTAGAAAAGTATGTATATATTACATCAATTTCAGATCCTGACTCAATATTATTTAGTAAGTAGTTTGTGAATTCTGATGCTTATCTAGAAATGAAGACATGTTGTTCTTCCGGAAATGTGGCTGCCAATTTGAAACCTTCGCGGGCTACAGTTTGGGAACCGCTGTGCTTTTCGCTGTGCTAAATAGGAGCCCTTACTTTTCTGTATAAAATAGACGAAACGTTTAAAATGGTTCAAAAAGGAGTGCTTGGGTGCAACGATAATTTTATTTAATTATCTGGAGCGATGAATCCAGATTAAAAGTATGTTTGGGTGATATCCTTAAACGTTCTACTTTAGTATTCGCAATAAAAGAAACCTTACAACTTGTACTATTTCAGTAAAATTATCAAGTTCTCGGCCTCAGAATGGTATCAGATAAGCATATTAGAAGTGATTGTTATTTATACTTCATTTACGGTCATGTAAATGCGACAGTCTAATCTATTTTACTGTATATTAACATCGTCTGACGGAGAATACAAATTTCAGCATTTTAGGGCAAAATTCCATACAAAAATTAGACCAAAAAAGGAAGTTTGCAAAAAAATATATCAAAAATATTTGTAGGATAATGAAAAAGACTCTTCCTTCGATGCCATCCAGGAAATGTGGTACTCAATATTTATTTACATATACAAAGTGAATCATACATAGATAGGAAAACTTCGTGTAAGTATTCCTTGTTCAATTCTACAAATAAAATTTGGCCGAAAATTGCTTCTCTAAGAAATGGTAACAATTTATAATTTATTTTTGGTTTTTGACCGGGACTCATATAAATGAATGTAACTTTTTAAGCATTAATTTTTCTTTTGGGTAACTTAAATAGGTGAAGCTGAGACCTCTCAGATAAATTATCATACTTGTTTAGTGGAGCCGTATTTTTTAGGAAAAAAAAGAAAAACAGCAGACATTTTTTATTTTTTTAAACAATTTTTTAAATCTCTGTGTATCTCCAAAAATAATGAATGGTCTTGTGGTTTTTTTATATTTTTTTGCATTTTAACATTTATTTTCTCAAAGACTATAATCCTAAGTGGAAAGTGTAGTATATGTTACAAGTCAAACATTGAACTATATAATTATATATACTTAAACACAAACACACATACATTCATACACACCCACACACACAAATATACATTGATCGCTATCAACGAGATCATCAGTTACTGATCTACACCCGACATGTGAACATGTATAATAAATAAATAAAAGCCTAACCCACAGTCTTTATTACAGAAAGTATGATATATTTTCTGAAAGGTCTCAAAACACCTATCTCAGTAGTCCAAAAATAAAAACTATAACGGGTGTCTAACAAGTAACATTTGTTTAAATGAGTATGGCCAACACGTGGCTCGCGGAACGCATGTGGCCCACGAAGATGTTTTGTGCGGCCCGCAACTTGATTTTTCTATATTGGCCCCTAACTATTTTGGTAAATTAAAACCCTCTAAAACAATTATTTTTAAATTTTTAAACATTTTTTAAGAAAAGCTGCTAACTAACAATATAATTTTAAGAATTTAGATTGGTTTTGCCCGAATAATAATTCAGACCGATGTAATAAATTACCCTACCAAGTAAAGAAAAGTGGTGGCCAACCAAGGTAAATTTGCTCAAAATTTTTCGTTATTGTATATAAGATAAAAATAAATAGTGTTCACCAAAACCATTTTTTTTGTGCTTTTACAAATGTACCCAAATACATGCAAAAATAACACCTTATAAATTTATTAAGGTGACATTTTTGCATGTATTTGGGTACATTTGTAAAAGCACAAAAAATATGGTCAAATACATATATTTTTTTGACAATAATTTATTTTAGGTAAAAAACATTTTTTATTAATAAAAACAGTTTATTCATTGTAAAATTCAATTTAATTTTAAGTAGACTATTATAAATGTAAAATAAATAAAAGGTTTAAATTTGATTTCTAATTTTTGGATAATTTTAAAAAATGATCAGGATTAATACGGGATTTTTTGCATATCAAAATCCCATATTATTTTTTATAAATCCCGAATAAATTTTTATTTTATTTTTTGTTTGTTTAAATACTTTTTTTTAATTTTTATATGTTTTATTCTTTCTAATTATTGCTTTTTTATTCTTTTTGCAAGTAGATATACCGTATTGCTATTTTAAAAATACGGGATTTCAAATCCAAACCTTTCAATTTTTATATGAGGCCCGCGGCCAATATTGAGGCTTAAAAATGGCCAGTGGATGGATTTGGGTTGGACATGGACAGGCCTGATTTATGTATGTAAGGGAATGTATATTATATATTATATGTATATCACAGATATGTATATATATATGCTTATACATACATGTATATATATATATATACAAATATATCCATTATCATTCTATATACGCATGCGCTAAAATCAGCTACAAATGTGACCAATGTGAAGCACTTTGGCTTTTGTCCTTTCCCTCGCACTTGCGTTGATTTATTCGTATATTTATGTTCTCATATATTTTATACATACATGTACGTACATACATACAGAATAGTATACGTAATACAATATATACATATATAATGTAACAGTGTATATTATATGTCGATACCAGTTGTAAAATATATGAAGCGCTTTTGGAGGTGGCATTTCACGAATGCAGAAAAAACAAAATGGTGAGCTTTGGAGGAGAATTCATAAGAGATTTAAATTATTACTACATAAGATTACAAATACTAAAATAATTAAAGATTTTAAAGGTCGATAATAGATAATAGAGTATTTTTAGAAGATTGATGTTTGAAAAGCCTTATAATTTTTGATTTAGCTTTTATTTAAAAAGCTAAAAATATAAACAAAATGCGTCAACGGACGATCTTGTTCCGTTGATTACATAAATAATTGTATACAGAATTTAAAAACGATAGGCCACTTAAGGCCGTTTTCTTTACTCGAAGTTGACTTTCAACTTGATGATTTTATTTTCAACTTCACGAATCCATTTTCTTCAGTCAAAGTTGAGTAGTAAACTTTCGACTTCAGGAAGTTGACAACTGCTGGTTGATATCAACTCCCCGATTTCTCAAATTCCGAAAAAAGCACAAGTTGAAGAGGATTTTTGCTCTCAACTTTGCGTTTTGACAAATTTTTGATTTTTCACTCTTTACTTTATGTGTCAGTTAACATTTTTTTAGGTCAGTAATGTCGTAAAATAACATCCACTTGGTTTCTGTCCCATGGTCTGCTTGCAGCGGAAGAAAGCAACTACGATCGCCTGTCAATAGCCTGGCATTTGACAGTTTGGAAAAAAGCGGATGCCTCGCCTGTCAGCGAGCTCAATGTGGCATTTGGTGTGAATAAGGAAGATTCCAGCGGCTGTGATAAATATGAAGGCAACCGAACACAGTATTTTTTTTTTAATAATAAATATATTTTTTTTTAAATTAAAAATAAAGTCATTTTTTTGTTATTATTATAAATGTTATCGTGGTTAAAGTGAATGTTGGCCTTTTTGGAATCAAATTGCGATGGTTGTGATGCTCTGATATATGGCAGCCGCTTGTATTACTCGTGCTACAATATTACCGTTTAAACAGAGAGATAAATGACCATTATCAGGTTCATCGATTTCTTTACAGATAGCAATATTTATTAAAAAAAAGTATAATCGGCAAATTGAAAACTGTCAATAACACTGTCGAATTGCAGTTTAAAACACAATTTCCTAGGATATATCACAAGCTGTAACAAACTATATATTGATTTGAATTATTTATTTGCATATGGATTCAAAATCATTTTGGGGATCGGGATAGAGCATATTTATTGTTATTAAATATAATAAATATCTGTAATTTAAATAAAGTATTCGTAAAAAATAAACCCCATTCGTAGGAGATAAATTATTTTCTTATAATGTCGAATTGTCATAACACCCTCTACAAATACAAAAACTCTTTTTTTGTCTCAATAGTACACTTTATTCTCTCTATTTGCTCCATAATAATATTTACAATAAAATAAAGATACCTCCACTTTTCCACAATAAAACTATCACTTCTCACGTTGTTTGCACTTATATAATATATAATATACTTTTTGTTGTTTTTTTTTATGAAATACGAATTGTTCGTTTAATTATTGAAATTTGTTTGTTGTGTACATTGTTCTATACATATTCAATTGGTTTATAATATGATTATACACATAGATATATAATATCATATTGTATCTTCCTATTTATAAATGCACTTGTTTGCAGAACATATATATATATATATATATATATTTGTGTTTGTTTTTGAAGAATATACTATATACCATAAATATGTTTTTTGTGTAAACTATAATAATTTATAGTTATCTCTATACAGTTACACAATCCTAGAAATTACAATATGCTACTAAATTAAAAAAAGGTTTTAAAATTATGTACCCTGTACGAAATATGCAGACGACGCATTTAAGTTAAATGTTGGTTTCTTTTTCTTGTGAGTAAGGGTTCCAAGTTTCAAGTGCAAGAATATTAGTAGGTGCGTCCACACGCGCACAATTCAAATAAAATTTACAATGCAATTCCTGTGTTTTTTTATATGAAATTATTATCCATTATTGGTTCTGCAAATATATGTACACATTGTTGCCAGTTTAAAAAAATATGGAGGGGTTGTGGGTAGAGAATGAGAAGATGTTTGAATAAGTATAAATTTCGACAGATTTTCTATATATTATATTTATTGCATTATCGATGTATAATTTTCCAATTTCCTAATTTATATATTTTTCTTCTTAATCCGCAGCTCTGTGCGATAGCATATGAACAGGTGAACAGATTTAATTAAAGAAAAGTCTACATTTTCTCCAAAATGTATATTATATTAAGAGTTGTATATGAAACGTTTCAATTCTTTTCATTTTTCAATTACAGAGTTTGTAGTTGAGCTTTTTTACACTCGCTTTTTGTTTTTGTGGCCTACATGCGTTCAGCTATTGTTTTGTAACTATAAATTAGATGATTTTTTTGTTTGTTTTATAAACCATTTTACCTTTTCTTTTATGTGGTGCTATTTATATAAATTAAATTATTCACAGTAGGTAGTTATTTTTTTCTCTTTTTTTAATTACTATGTTCAATTTTATTTGCAAATTTGTTGAGTTTTTTTTACGGACTAAATTTAACTTATTTATATTTTATTTATAATGCTTCTATTACCAAGCACAAGCGCGTCCTTGCAAAGGCAGATAGCTGCCGCATTGTTGTTGATTGCTCATGAAGTTGTTTTGGTTGCGGTAGGCCATCGCCAGGCTGTTGGACATCAGGGAATTGTTGCACGGCTGCTGCAACATTTGTGAGTGCTGGCCTCCGTTGTAGCTGGACAAGAGGGTGGACGAAGTATCGGGCGAATGATTGTTGGTGCTGTCGCTCGTTACAAGATTATTGCCATTCGACAGGGATGTGTTGCCCGATGAGATCTGCTGCTGTTGCTGCTGGGGCGCTGAGTTTGAACCAGCCGAACAAGGTTTGCCGTCTTTCACCAGTACCGGAACGGCCACACGACGCGGGGAGCTTGCTGACTGCAATTCAGGTAAAGATTATTAAAAGATTAAAAATATTTTTATTTTTTTTATTAAATTAAACCATAATAAAATTAAGTAAAGCAAGGTTTAAATTACCTGATTGTGTTGGTTCTGCTCTGCCATTGCCTTCTCTTTAGCTTGTCTTTTGCATTTGTATCGGTGGTTTTGAAACCAGATCTTAACCTGGAAAAAATATAAGTCAAGGTTAAAAGTGTTGGATATTTTTTCGGGCACGATGTCATAGTTTTATATTTTGAATCTTCAAGTTATCGCTTCTTCAAGAATATACATAATATATAAAAATGTATAGACACACTTATCCCTCTATTGTCTTCTAGTATTAAACATTTTGCAACATTGCAATTTATGTGACTACTCTGTGTGCACGTCACTCGCGTCGTGGTACTTGGACGACGGCGCCGGCGACGCGACACAAGATCTTATAAGAATGCTACCAGCCATCCACCTAAAGCAAACGTCAAAGGCTTTTGATGTTTAGCGTAAAACCGCTTGAAGTGAGCAGTAGTGAGCGTGTAGTGTATATATATGTACTATGTGTGAGATCGTGGTCGTGTATGTGTGGTTCACAAAGCGTGGAGAGGGCTGTTCAGACCTCCTTTAAATGCACTTTAAATCGTGGCAAAAATCGTATGTGCCGCCACGGTGAGAGGCCGCAAAGGATAAAAATACACACACACATCCACTTGAGATGTGAGCAGGCACACGTAAATACATATCCTTTTTTAGAAGAGAATTGGGGTGTGGAAAATTATAAGTTTTGAGAATGTTTTGTATTTGTATTATAATATTTAATTTAGTTCTTAGGTATCTTACAAAAACAATTTTAGCTAATATATTAATAAATTAATTAATTTAAATAATGAAGTAATTATAATCATGCTAAATTAAAAATAGAATATTTCTTTTTTAAATAAGAAAATAATTGAATAAAAATGTATTTCCAATTCATATAATTTAATCATTCTGTTTACAAGACTTTTAAACTCGTAAAAAACCAGTCTAAAACTTATTTTTTAGTATAACTATTATAATTTGAAATCTAACAAGAGGTTTCCTATAAAAGAAATAATAATATATATACAGAGCATTTAAATATGGTTCCCTGGGCGGGCGCTGGTCGCGACGGCACGTGGATCTGACAGAAATGCACACTATTTATATTAAAGTGACATTAATACAATGAAGGACGCGCGCACGCCAACGTTCACGCAAAATGCCCTATATAAATGTATATATATATACGTATAATATAAATAAATGCGGTGCGCACTGTTTATAATATTTTATGATTCGAAATTCGCGTATGTTATGATTATGCTCGGTGTTGTGCTGCTGCTGCTGACTGTCGCTGGCGCACGCGACCTCACGGGATTTATGATTTTCGATGGGAAATATCACTTTAGATCGTTTACTGTGCTGAAAGCTGTATAAATGTTTATTGTTTCCGCTTGTTGGAAAGTACAAACACACACACAAACAATCTGGTTTGATACGTACACGATTAACGATTTTAAATCTGGCACGCAACGCCCTGACGTGTGTGTGTGTGTGAGTGTGTGTGAGTATTTTGTGCCTGCCTAGATGTATAATATAGGGTTCGGTAATCCCTGTAACCTCAGCGCCACGCACACAGACCTATTTATATATGAGTACAAATGCAACGCTTAACTTTTGCTCGCTGTGTTATTGTAACATTTTGATGCACATCCTTTTTGCCAGGCTAGCAGAGAATGCAAAAAAAAACGTTTTCTTTATATTTTACGCACATCTTCATCACGCTTGAGTAAACAGATTACGATCTTATGCCACCTATAACAATACGGTACTAAAGAGCTCAATCGTCTTGAATGAATGAATATTTGATATATACATATTATATATAAACACAATACACATATATTATGTTATGTGTGAGAGACGAGCATGCAAGTCTTAAATGCATTTTGAAATAATGGATTAGGTATTGAAGGGATAATATAATCGTAAGGATCAGATTATATAAGGAAAATACTATAAGATCAGATGTTTTTGTTTTGTCAAGTATTTAATTTTTTTCTCAAATATGCAATTATATTAAATAATAAAAAGTAAACTATTACAAATAAATTAAAATTATTAAAAATCAAATGTTATCTTCTTGGGAAGAGCATGAACAATGAGAAAAGTTATTAAATTGTTCATTTTAATGTTAATATCCAATTTAAAAAAATGCTTATTAACTATAACAAAAAGATTTACACAAAAAATACCTAACAGATATCCTAAAAAAATGTATAAAAGTAATGTGCCAAATTACTAACAAAAAATGTGTGTGTATACATTTTTTAAAACTTAAATAATGAAAAAAATGTCTTTTTTAATATTTGGTTCATAACTAAAAAAAAACAGAGTTTTATTTTACATTTTGTTTTATTGAAGGGGAGTGAAATTTTTAGCATAGTGTATTGATGTTGTTTTTGTATCTTGTTGTGTAATGATTTTTATTTAAAACATATTTTGATTAGATAGTTTTGATATTTAAAGATATATATTTAAAATGTTTTGTGCTTTTCTGTTTGGGACATAATTTTATAAGTTGTGTTTATCGCTAGGTCTTAACATGTACAAGCGTATATTATTTTTCACACAAATACTATCCGCTTTCAATAATTGGTCTCATTATTTTTTTACAAACTCACACATTTAAATTACTATCAACCTATAAGCACTCACTCAAACACCACACACACCCTTTCGCACATCATTAAAAAGCCCTACCCTATTCAACATCATAATAAAAATCAGCAAATTACTGCATCCGCCCACAACAATAGCCGTCCAAGATTGTAGTACAAATATATGTATTAAAAATATGATTGGTAATGCTTGTCGAATTCTGCGAGCTCTTTCGCATTGCACAGCCATCCGTTGTTATAGAGGCAACCAAGCGTTTGCGGGTGGTATCCTTAAGGGCTGCCTCGCACACAAATAGACAGGCAAACCCTCTGCTACATCAGCTAACGTAAAAAAACTTAATACAGCGCAGTGCGTGTGCGCGCCCGCGCACGGATCATCCTCGACGAGTAAATGATGCGTAAACCCACAGTTAACGCATTACCCCGAGGGTAATTGTTGTAAGTCACAACAATGCCACAGCGATCGTGTTGTGTGTGTGTGCGCGCAAACGGATCATGTATATAGAATACAACCCCAATTTGTCAGCATGGTATGTTATGCAGACCCGCACCCTGCTGCCGCACTGCCCTGCTGGCTATGCCATCGAAAGATTGTACGCGCAAAGGAAATTGTTTACAATCTAAATTGCTGTATAAATGTTATTGCAAGGGCGCTCTCATTCAATACGCTATCGAGACTATGGGTATAACTTGAACTATGCATTATGAATTACTTTTGAATATATATGTAGCCATACAGTGAGAAATTATGGGATACAAGTACAATTTTTGATACAAATTTGTTTACACCTGATTGAGTTTAGGCATATACATTCAATTTGTGAAGATTTTATTGATAAAACCCATGCTAGCTTGTCGCTATTGATGTATTTTGTATTGTAATGAAATAATACAAAGCATATACATTGATTTAGTTGCCAAAACATTGCGGTGGGAACCTGTATTTTTTCAACTTTTATAATATAATTTATATATAAGGGCAGTGGACCAATTGGCTTTTATTCAAAGTGCAGGTACATAATCTCGACTCGACCTAATCCTGTTTTCCTGTGCATGTATTCACTTGCGTGGAAAAGTGAATACTATATATATATATGTAGAGCAAAGAGTAGGCATTAGTTAGACATAAAATAATTAAATAAAATAATTGTTATTGATAAAAACAATTTCAGTATTGATTTGGGTTGAAATCAGGGCTGGTAAAATGAGGTCTTCTAACGTCTGATTGAGGATTTTTCAGTGCACATCTGTGTTTGGGATAAGGGGTTTACATTTTGTATTATTGTTTGTTATTTGGGGATTGATTTTTCTTATTAAGTATTTTATTTATTTTAAAAAAATACTTTAATACAGTTCTAAGGGGACCGACGCACCGAGAAAAACTAGGCGTCCAGCTATATTGGGAATCGATTCCTGACAGACCATGTAATTTTCGTTTATGGCACTTTAAATCTGTATGTTTCTCCTTCTGAAATCGTTATTCATATCAAATTCCAAGACATTGATTTTTTCAAGTTAGTTATACACTAGAACCCAAAAATGTAGAATGTAATATACATTATATTTTATAATAGATATATTACGTTAATGCCAACACTTCATTTGGCGAAAAGATCCCAAAAAGATAATTTATCAGTTATTTTTTGGTCACTAATAGGCGATTAGATTGAAATAAAAACGAAACTTATTTAGTTCCGCCAAAAAATTATTGTTTCTAGGTTAGGGAAGGAGATCTTACAAATTTTGCATACATGTTTGGCCAAAAATAAACGTTTTCTAGCGAAATGATTCTATTAAAAACTGCTTCAATTAAAGAAGAATAAGAAGATATAATACCTTCTTTTGCGAGAAAATTCTAAATACATTTTCCACAATTAAAATATACGGCCTGAAAATGCTTGACTTCTCGTTTGGCATACTCCCTTAATCACTGGCGGATCCAGGTGGGGAGATGGGGACATGCCCGCCCCCAGGAACAATTTTAGCAATTATAAATATTACATAAACCATGTATTCCATTTTTTATTTAGATTAATTTAATTTCTTCGTATATGGTTATGCGTATATCAATATCTTCAAGTGTCGATGGTACCCGGTCCGAATTCTGACCTGATCCTTACATAATTTATATTTTGTCTTTATAGAAATTTAATTAATAAATAAATGTTTGTTAGTACATTTGTTAGTAAATGTAAATTCCAGGAAACATTCAAGCTGGTTCAGGCTAAGGGAAATGAGAATCACTTAACCAGAAAAGGATTACAGCTGAAGAATGCCCTATTTGGCAAAATATTCAGGATTTGCTGTTGTTTAGGTTGGTTGGATTAATATGTAAGTTGAGCTTTTTAAGTTTTTTATAATAAAAGGATAAAGGACCTTAAAAACCTTTTTAAATTTACTAAAAAAATGGTCAAATGCCATCGTGACAAAATGTCCCCCCCAGAAAACTATCTGGATCCGACTATGCCCTCATTTTATTTATTGGTTGTAATGACGAATGATTGACATTTGGCTTTGTTGTTTAAATTTTATTAATATTCAATTTCTTTTTTTTTCAATCTGTTGTATATATAATAATTAAATGGTTGAAATAGATTTTCCGCCATCTTGTTGGTTATTATTTAAAGCTTTTTACTAAGTTCACGTGAACTCAGTACTAACATGGGTTTTTATATGAAAGCTAAAAATTGTTTTCGCTCGAGATAAATCCTTTATTATTTCATGTGAAATTAGTACCAATTTTTTTAGCCGTACCAATGTAAAGTGGGACAAATGTAAAGCAAACATTTGTCTCACGAGAAAAATATTTAGATGACCGGTGTCATTAAATATATTTTTCGCTACGCTTAAAACAAGTAAATTTATTTTGTTGTGTTTAATGTTTTGCTTTTACAAAATTAGATGATTTTCAACAAATGTTAGATACTTTGGCGATTCGGAAGAAGATAAAGGTATTTTCAGTATTTTCCACGTGAAGTTAGTACCGTCTCACTTGAACACAGTTCTCAATCGAAAATTAAAAAATATGTTTTTGTGACAATATTTTTCGCTTGACATTTAGCGAGCTAAATGTTTTCAATTTTTTCACGTGAACTTAGTACTAGGCTTAAGCAAATGTCTTTCTGAAAAAAAATCCCCAGCTAAAAAATTGCGTTTAATATTTGTTATAATTTCTGTTTGAGAAACTAGTACTAAGTTCACGCTGAAAAAATCCGAATGTCAGCGCGAGCTGAAACAATCTTCAGTTTGTGTGCAAAAACGCGTTTGATTTTGTAATAGGCTTGAGACACAAAATTAATTGTTTTAAAAACGTGCGATTATTTTTTACATATTTTTGTAGAATTTCAACAACTTTCTCTATAATAATTTTGTTTATCATTTCGAACTTATATACACTTTATAATTTCTATTTAAATCGCAAAAATATTTACTTCTTTTAAATTGAGGTAACTGTAATTCTCTTTTTCTTTTCATTCCCCAACGATTTTCAACACCAACTAAAAGGTTTTCAAACAAACATAAAAAACTTGCAGATTTCAAAGATGCTTTCAACATTCATATTGAAATATATAAATACGCTCAAAGTTTTATCAATTTAATCGATTAAAAGATTTTGTCGTCAATGTTACTCATATAAAAAGTGATTTCAAAAATCCTAAAATCGCTAAAAAAGATCAAATTTTAGACGTAAATACACATATGAGTATATTTTTCTAAGTAAGTAGAAATCGTGTTTAAATGATTAAATTTAGTTTTATTATACATTATATTTTTTAGTGGAATTTATATATTTCATTTCATTGCTACACATTTCATTTCATTCAATTCTCACAAATACGCAAATAAATAAATAAGGCTGAACAAATAATATCAAAAACTACAAGTTCAATGAAAATTGGTATGTGCGAGAGTGAGTGCTTACCTTAAACTTGTTCAGTGTTCATGTATAATTAATTTCATTAATGCACATACAACCTATATAATAAGATGAGTATTCTATATAATACATACATATCGTCATACAATAAATGTATATAATTGTATAAGGTATATCACATTTGTATGCACAAGTGTCTTTTGTGTGTACTCTACAACTATACACAAAGTTCGCCTCGTCATATCGCTGCGCAGCGCGCACACAAGTCTTCATAATTAATAATAACATTTAATATTATTATTTGCTTAAATGTGGCTTTTAATTAATGTAAACAAACCTGGTGCGGTTCTTTGTATATGCGAGCGAGTGTACATTTGAATGAATATATAATATCATATACTGTACTATATAATATAAAGAATGATGTATATAAATATAACAAAATAAAGCATAGCTGTCTTATATTCATTGCATACATGTATTTATTTATGAACATTTTGTACGTCGAGGATTTGGGCAAGTACCTATATAACATTTCATTTAATATAATGCATGTATAATTACACAATATACATATACACCATACTTATGAAACCTAGGCTAGATCATCGCAGACATGGCCGAAGTAAACATGTAGATATACATATATATAAGCAATATTTATAGTCGTATATATATATAAAAATATAAAAATATCAAAAAAACATAAATTTCACAAATGCAATGTTGTTTATCAGTGTGTAAACTGTAAAGGTATTCTTCGTGTTCGTGCGTTATGTAACGCAGTTTTTAAGTAAACATATACACATCATTAGGGTATTATCATATATCTAGTATTTACTTTACGCACAGATTTAAGTTATAGGCGTGTTAAGTGCTCTTTCTTGCGTTGTATCTCATCAAACATTATTAACAAAAACAATATTAAAACCGGTAGCCAAAAATCCGCGGTAAAATGGTCGCCTAATAATATTTAGAGAGCTTTATTGTTTATGTTTAGTTGTGAAAATATAAAGACTAGCTTTTATCGAATTTCATTTGTAAATATTTACATTTTAGGTTTTAGTGTATATTGCTGCTGGGCAAAGTCTATTGGTAATGAAAAGAATTTAGATGAATATAGCGTCAACTATGTGGTTTTTGAGAGGTTTGGGGCAGAATGGGACAAAGCATAAAGTATAAGTTTTGAGATATTTAACATTTAAGCTTTCTTTAATTCTATAAATATATAATTGTTGTTTAATATTCTAAATTTGTTTTGTTTTCTAATTTTGCCATATTAATTACAAAATTACAAAATTTTCTAAGATTTATACTTTTTTAATTGTACTTTATCCCGTTATTGCCCAAGCCCCTCATTTGATATTTGATGTTATTTTTATTTTGGGTAAAGTTGCAAAATCATGTTCAATGTAAATGATATAAAATTGTTAAATATTTGTACAGTTCAGTTTTAATACTAAAATTACGAAAATTAGAGTTAGAGGGAAATTACACTAACTACACTTTAAAAAAGTTATTGATTCCATTCTGATTAAAAATACATATATCCAAATTTAAAAAAGTGCAATTTTTTTGAAGATGGAACGGCAATTTTTTTAACAATTCTATAATCAAATGAAATTTTCTAAAAAGATAATAAGAAAAACACTCTAAAAGTTTTAAGTGTTTCTTTATAACCAAACATTTATTAAAAAATGTACGTACATTTTTTTAAATTGAATAAGATTTTTTATAATAGCGATATCTTGTAGAAATCACAACAATTTGAATTTAAAAATTATATTGCAAATGATAAAAAAAAAATTAAGAACCCTTTCCAAATTATTGAAAAATAAAAATACAAATGAAGAAGGAGAAACAGGAAATAGGCTTTAGGTTAAAAAACTCAAATGAAAACCGCGGTGTCCTTCTGTGTGCGCATACCATCTCAAACATAACTATAAAAATAAAACATTATATGGTCGTGGATCGGAGAGATTCCTAACCCTCTTTAAAAGATTTTAACTTTATTTAACAAACCAATACCAATGAATGTGGCAAAAAAGAAAGATTTACTAAAGCTATGTACAGTACATTGTACATATTACATAAAAAGTAATCACTAAAGAATTTCATTGATTATACAAAAGTTTACCGACAACAACCCATCAAAAAACACTGAAAAAACTTCGGAAGCTGCAGAAGATGATTTGAAATCAGAATAAGATTTTTTTTAAATATCTAAAATTTAATTAATTTAATAATAATGGACTTTCCTTTTTTTCTGTACATTTTAATAATTATAATTTTTTTTATAAAAATAAAATACACTTATAACAATTATTATTTAATAAATTATTTTTTCAGTAATTTCTTAAATATTACCTCAAATAATATATTTTAAAATAACAAAACATATTTGTTGTGTCACATTTTATTACCACTTTTAATTTAATTTTTAGATAAAACTAAAAAACTCGATTTGTTAGAGATATTTTCGTTTAAATTTTTTCTGCTTTAAAAAAAATGTAGTTATTAGTGTATTTTTTGTTTAGTTACTTAGGGAATCGAATTTTTGCTACTTGTGATTTTATTATGATGCTAAGTCGGTATATCATTTGTAAAAGTTGAATTGAGTTTTATTTTTGTATTTGACATAAATTATTATAAGAGATAAAAAACAATCTCCTCGATAGTGACTTCAAATGACAAACGAATCCAGTTATAAAAATGTGTAACATGTTGTGAAAAAAAAAATGTTGGCGACAGTGTTAGTTCCCAATTTACTAAAAAATACATCATTCGAAGCATGTACATCAAGTGTGTTTGTATTTATTTATATATGCACCGATAAACTTGCTTTCATTGCAACACGTCTATACACATACAATTTAAAATGTATATGTTATTGTATAAAAAAGAAAACATTATAC
The DNA here is from genome assembly GCA_010015015.2 of Bolitophila cinerea. Taxonomy (NCBI): domain Eukaryota; kingdom Metazoa; phylum Arthropoda; class Insecta; order Diptera; family Mycetophilidae; genus Bolitophila; species Bolitophila cinerea. The sequence goes on along the minus strand of JAAAKO020008280.1, from coordinate 1,830 downwards.
CAGCACTAATTTATAACCGGCCGCACTGTCGTGTGTCCCGAGTGCTTTTCATCAATCTCAACGACCACTAAATAAGTTATCGCAGATCGGATGTAGTCGGACGATGCGTGTTGTTGTTGTTGTCAATGTTAAGTGCACTATCAAAAGAATTGTAGTTGTTTCTTTTTATAAGCTTAACAAATATGTGGTATATAAGTATTATGTGAATATAGCATCTGAATTCATGTTCGCGAGTATATGTATTTTTAAAAATATGTATGTATATTTAAATATGAAACATTGCTTGAGTTTATAATATCCGACGATTTTAGATGTCACAGAACGTACGTGCTTCTGTAGACAAAACAAACGTACACATCTTTATTTTCTTCAAATCGTTATTTACCTACGTCTTATTGTGGATATAAATCTTTATATTGATAATATTCGCATTGAGTAAATACATACAATTCAAATTAATCTTTAAACTAATTTTGAATGAGCGAATGTTATTTTTATTTTTTCATCACTCTAAATAAATATAGACCCAACATTTCAAATCGTTTCTTTATGCAAGCATCGAGCATTGTTCCCATAGGAAATCCCTCAAGTGTAATGTAAACATAAAACATAATTACATTAAAATTCTATATAAGCCCGTGTGGCCAACCCTTATAGTTCATTTTGTTGAAATGTTGCAGCCACACACACACATACAGACATACGGAAAGGTTCGCGTTTGTTTGCGTAGATGCGGAATTATTAAATTTGATGTTTGCGGACTTTCCGGTGCTGCCACCACTCCGGCGGGTGGGCACACTGTGTTTGTGTGTGTGTGTGGGTGCGTGAACCGCAAATAGTGGATTTACGGATTAGGTGCTTTGTAAAAGGAAAAGCTCAAAATTATGGAAGTCAATTTTGTTATTTGAAAGGGATTAATATTTGAAAACAATTATTTTGAAAGAACGGAAATGCATGAACAATTAAACAGTAAGGACGAACCGTTCGGACGATTATTTTGTGATTTTTAATCTTTGTGTGTGTGTTTGTGATAACTATACAATTTTATAAATGTTGTCGATATGATAATATTTTTTTGAATTGCTTACCTGTGTTGGCGTTAGGTGTATTAAACTGGCAAGGTGTTCTCGTTCAGGTGCTGAAAGGTACTTTTGTTGCTTAAATCTCCGCTCGAGCTCGTAAACCTGCAAATAGATAATACAATTTGTAAAATATAATACTTCTTCTATCACATTTGTTTTATATAAAATTAAAGTTTAATTTAATGGTAAAATCTCACATCTCCACAATTTTGGAGACTTTTTACACAAAAGAACTTTCACCCAACATATTTTTGCTTGTTTTGAAGAAAAGAAAAAACATCAAATATATTGATCTCTGAAGCAAGAAGAAAATAGTAGTTGCTATTTGATATCATAATTTAAAGTTTTAGTAGAATTTTATAATCATCTCTTAAAACGGCCTAAAACCGATTCAGAAATGGGTTTTAAAATGTTTTTTGAAAATTTCAGGTAATATTTTTTTTGCTGTATTCATATAGTTATTTTTTATATTATATTCAAAAATACACAGTATACTGTACTGTACATGTACTTGACACAAACACACTTGTATATTATCGCGATGAAATCGATATTGAGTTGGTATTCCTCTATAAAATCAACATCAGGTTTTGCAGAACGTCGACACACATGCATAAAACATTTAAGCGATTGCACTTCAGGGGACTGCTCGAACGCGCTGAGTCGTGTATTCCCAAAATCCAATGCGCACATGATGCGTCAGCAGGAATAAACAATATTCTGCGAAATTGCGTACCTGATTTCTATA
>JAAAKO020008269.1:0-18715 GCA_010015015.2 Bolitophila cinerea | reverse complement strand
CTCTAGAAAACGTTGTAACATTGGTTTTAGATTTATCGAGTATCGATTCTCAAATATTCATATTTTGATTGGCAGAAGTCAAGTTACCGTGTGTTTGCATTTTTAATAACAAAACATAACAAGCACGATAATTTCCCTTATAATATTCGTAAAATATTTGTGAATACGCAAAAACTGAAAATATTTTCAAATACTCAAACAATAGGGAATATCCATAATAATACGCAACTATAAAAAAAATACGATATTATTACTTGCAAATATCGAAAATATTGAAAATATGTATATACGTACAATATTTATTATTATTTACAAATATCAAGAATACTAATAATGAGTATAATAAGAATGTTGCAAATTAAAAAATGTATTCGCTAATTTTATAAATACATTTTTAATTACGAAATATGTTTTTTTTATTATTATTTTTATAATACGGTGTACATAGTACATGATTATTCCAAGTGTTTAGGGTTATCCATAAAAATGACCGTTTAACCGTTTTTTGACAGCTCTAGTGAGAGCCCTAAAAAGTTTGTATGGAAAACACTTAAAAAAAGTTATATATTGTTGTTGTAAATAAGTAGAAAATGGTTTAAAAAGGGTTGAAAGACCACAACCAAAATTATTATTAAAAAAGCGATAATAATCCAATTTCGAAATTATTTATATTAGTTCCATGGGATTCCCGCGTAAAATTTCTTTGGATTATTTTACAATCTATCTATCAGCCTACAAATCGAATAACTTGTTTTTCGTTTAATTTAAAAGGAACAAATATTAATAATATTCAGTCGTTTTCGTCTTTGAATGACAACATCCTTAAGAGTTTGTGCAATATGACCAATTAGTCACCTATTCAAACGTGTCCTGTAGACTTAAGTGCGCTACTGTACTCATTGAAATCTATCAATATCAATCCATTCGGGAATCTATAATTAGTCTGTGCATTAGTAATTATTTTAACTGCGCATTCGAATTGTGCATTGTCACACGTTATAGTTAGATAGTGCAATCATATCCCGATGTAATGTGTTATTATATTGATGACAATTGCATTCGATTTTAAAAATATAATTATAATTTATATTTATAGGTGGATTTCGATTAAGCGGAGAACGAATTCTATGACTAGATTCCGTGATAATGTTTTTTGTATTGTTTTTTTTTTAATAGATAAGCTTATATAGTTCCGAGTGTAATAATTAAGTAAATGTGAACAAAATGATGCCGGAATATTGTTTAGCATATTTATTAGCAGTATTTATGTAATCTTTATATTTAGACTAACTGCACCCAATAAAAATATATGGCTGTCACACATATCACGTCCAAGTTTGGTGCCAACTAAAAATATCTGTTGCAACAAAGTTTAGTCTGGTTTAGATAACTATATGTAATTGTAAATTCCTTGCTTCACCCGAAACGTTTGTGTTGCCAAACTAAAGTTCGCTCTGTGTCAGCTAATTATTAGCTGATTTATCAAAGTTTAAGCAAAAACTTTTTTGTCAAACTTTAAATATCATCAAGGTTATACAGATATTCGCTTATATGTATCTGGGGCCCTTAAAACTTAGCTTTCATAGCTTAAACTTTGCTAAATTAGCTAATTATTAGCTATTAATAATTATAACTTGTTTAAGTAGAAGTAATAAAATCTAACCATAAAAAAACAATCTAACTTCAAGAGGGGCCAATGTCCATTTTAACAAAAAAAAAACTGCGCATTTCTTTTTGTCGAGACGGCTGACTTCACTATAAATTAAAGATCAATTATAACCGTCAATATGCCGAAATCTAAATTTAGCGAGTGTCTTCGCCGTTTGATGAACTGTTCGATTGCGCCGGCAGTTAAATGACAATAAATTGAGGACAAAGTATATTTTAATATAAATAAATCGTGTGCGCACGCGCAAGCTCTCGTGCCTAACTGAGTTCATCCGTCCGCATTTTCAGTGTATACAATATATTTTAATATTATAATAGTACATCATAAAATATATTATATACTATATATATATATATGTATTATTTGTATAGGCAATTTGCCTTGATGAGAATGCAACCATTGTGATTGCTCGCGTATATTATCTATATATTCTATAATTCACTAATTATATAGTTTATTTGATGACGGGTGATTTCTGCATTTAAATTAACCATTTAATTTTAAATAAAATACTAAATGCAACGCATAGGGATGTGTGAGAGAGAGATAGAACGAGGTGCTTGTCGGCGTAAATTGAGAGTGGCATACAATTTGGTTTGATTATTTGAGTGCGAATCTGAGAATGAGTTCAGATTCTGATTGGGAAAAGGTGAAGCTAATTGTGAAGTGGACGCATTTTGCAAATTATACTGATTTTTACCAGTTTTATCCAGTATAATTTTTTTTTATTACCCCATACTATGTTATATATGTATATAATACCATGCAAATCCCTCTTTTGTGTATTGATGCGCACTAGTTTTTTTATAATTTTTTTAATAGGGTTTCGCAAGCGTTCCCGGTAAAACGAGAGCCCATTATATATTCTCATACATACGCAAAAACATTTACGCTGATGATTTGAATTTAAATTTGAATGAAGTGTGTATGTGTGTTATTCTGAGATTATTGTTGTTGTTGTATATATGTGTCTACAAGAGCCTCATCGTAGCACCAGTACGTTCGTTTATTGTTTTACCTGTTTAAGACTGTATCTTTGCGCTCATAATCTCCGGTTCACGGTTCAAAAGTGGCAGGTGTCTAAAGAACTTTATGAGCACGTATTTCTGTTAAAAAAACATGGTTAAATACATATTGAATCTACACTTGTAGATTTTAGAGGTATAGTTAAATAAAATAAATACATATTTAAGTAGAACATAAAATTGTGTATTTTTTTTTTAAATTTACAAATTGTATTTAAAGTTATTTTAATGTATTTGTTTCAAATGGTAATATTACATCTGGAATTTAGTTCGAATTATAAAAACTCATATAAATTGCTTACGTTTTCAAAAAAGTTATATAATTCAAATTCAACGTTAAACCTCTTTTTGAAATTAGGTACGCGTATATTAAAAAAAATATAGAAAACACATCAATTGTTTGTTTAGGGATATTTTAAAATGGTTCTAAAAGGAATTGAAGTAGTGCATAAACTTGGAAAATTAGTATTGCATTTTTTTAAAAAAAAATTATACATTTCAATAGCTTGTGCTAAAAAAAGAAACATGACATTTAAAAATTAAAGGCTAAAATAAATTAAAATGTTATTCGTTTTAGTTATGGCTAAAAAGTTGCTTTTAAAATAAGTTTTTAGTATATAAAGATTTGTTTAAACCCGAATTACTACTTTGGAATAGTTCCGGGCAAATTGAAGTCGGTACAAACCTCATCAGTCATGGTCAGATCATCCCGTTTATCACCACCCGAGCAAACTTCATGATTGGTTCTGGGTACCAGCATCGACGACGACGTCGCAACATCACAGGCGATCGGATCCATTTTGTTGGGTGCCACAGCATTTCCAATGTTCTCATCGATTAGATCGAACATGTGCTGCATTTGTTTTACAAATGCATCGTATTCACGCAGAGTAGCCACAAATGCAATCCAGGCATGTTGGCTATTCTGAATGCATTCAGTTATTGGCCACAACACACGATTGTTAACCACGACGCCATTTTGCATGTTTTCAGCTGGTGGTGGTGTCCACAGCTGCACATCGAAGCCCCAAATTACGTATTTTGTTAAGTTTGTACTTTGGGTATCGTCTGCATCTGTAATTTTCATATTAATAATACACCTTTGAAAACATCTATAAATCTAGATCCTATGTATGAACCGCGCGCTTACCTGTCAACATCCCGTCATTGCTGGTCGCCGTAGACCTTCGTTGGTTCGGATTCAAATTTAAAATATTAGAATATTTTCTGTAGTTTAAGTCCATATTGCCATCCATTTGTAACAATGCTTTAATTATCTCATTGACACAGTTGCCAACACTTTCTATCGAAGACAAGGTCAAGGCTTTACATGAAGTAGGAACCACACTCGCTGCATTATTTTCCTCATCATCGTGTTGATCTTCAACACCATTTGATTGAGAATCGTTACGTTCCACCAAAAAAGGCGTCTGATGCGATGATTCATCTAGCTCCGCTGTGCGGATACTCAAGAAACGAGATTTAGCACCATCAGCAGATCGCACACAATGGCACATACGTCCAGTACAGAGGGTGAGGGCAGCCACATCATTGTATGATACTGGTAATTTGTCTGCTGCCTGGCAAAGTTTTTTAAATAATGGCATTATCTTCGAGACGAATGCCTCACTCGATTCGTCCTTGGTTGGTATCGGCGATGAATTACAATTATTGTCCGACATGATAAAAGTAGCTATTTTCTTCAACAATTAAACATACACTAGACTAGATTAAAACACATAATCACTGGTTGATTAAAACAGTCTTTTTTAGATCATTACATGTACCTGTAATTGAGCGATAAAAGTGTATAGATGAAAGCGATAAATAAGAAATCAATATGCACGTTGCACGTGTAAACGTTAGGCTTTTTTCTTTTTCTTTAATATTTGAATTTGTTTTGTGAACGCATACGCAATTACAGTTCCTGACGTTGCCTTCCAGCTTCCACTTTCCAATTGACAGTATTATTGCCCGATGTACATACATTGCCGAAGGTGCCACCACCTTTGCATTGCATTCTTTTTACCAAGAGGTGAATATAAAAATGTATCAAGAAAAATTTGAAGCTAGTCATATGGATAATTTTCACTACGGATAAAATGTCAAACGTCATTTCTCAATAAAAAATGCTAAAATATAAGTTTGTCATTTGATGGTTTTTTAGGGAACCTGCCATTTTGCCAATACATTGCATGAAATAATGAGTGTGTCTTATGCTTTTATATGCTTTTAGAGCATATCAATTATCAACATATAAGTGGGGAAGGGTATTTTGACACGACACACGAGGCTCATAAGTGCGAAAACATAATAGCTACGTTCTTAAGCGCGAGACCACAAGAGCTAAACCTATAATCGCGAGGTTCATAAGCTCTAAACATAAATTCATGGTTTTTGCTAGTCTTTTGTATGTTTTTTTGACAGTATTTAGCTTATTTTTTGCAAGCAAGCGTTGCAGTTTTAAAATATTATGAAAATAAAAAAGATCGAAAGATCGAAAATAAAAAGACCATCCGTATGATGAGACAAGTACATCAAAAGAAGTAAATGTATGCACATATATATTATATAATTTTATACATTATTTTGAATATACTATAAAAGTAAAGTATATATATATAAATAATCACGCACCCACGGCGAATGATGCCATTTGCCTGCTGTGAGTAATATTTTCTGTGTTGGATTTTAAATTTGTATAAAACTAGAATCTAAAAAAACAGCATGCATATATTTCGCTGTTCTCTGCCTCGTTTGGTCACGAAAAATAAATACTTAGATTCTTAAATATTTTGACGCAAAATGTAGCTGCCCCAGCCTTGTCTTCTCTTTATTTTTTATCGCAGCCATATAGCCGTACAAAATTTTATCGTTACAGAGGAGCACACAGAAAAACGGCGGGTTTTTATAGAACAAAAAGTGCGAATATTTACCAGAGACAATTTCATTAATTTTAATATATAGTCACCGAAATTTTCTATTTCGATCTAAATGCTAGTGAACTCATATATTTACCGATAAAAAATATATCGTTAATTTTGAGAAGTTGTATATATATATACAATATTAAGCTATGGTGTTTGTTTGTTGTTGTTGTTTCCGAGTTCAGACACCTGAGACAAACGTTCTAACAAAGTCCATCGTTCTCTAAGAACAACAGCATTTTATTAATTTTGTATCTCAATATTTTGTGTGTCGATAAAATAGAGAAAATAACAATGAAAATAATTTTAAATTTACTCATGTGATCATGTATTATATTTTATAATAATATAATACAGGTCCATTTCGGGATAATTTTTTGATGTGGTTATATATATATATACTTTATCACCTTTATCTGGAGGTACAGATTTCGAATAGTAAATATTATATTTGATTCTGTGTAGATGTTTTAGATTTCAATTTATAAATTGCTCTTATTGTATTTAGGGGGATTCAAATACAAAATAGAAGTCTCAATAAATAGAGATCTAGTTACGTGGAGGTGTAGGGTGTATGGGAATGAAAAATAGGATTCGATTTTGTTTGAACGTGTGTGTGTGTGTATGTCTTTTGTGTCATTAAAATATACTTAAAATACGTTTACATACAATAATATTATAAAATAGATATATTGACATATTTTAGATAATAATAAAGTTTCGGAAATTCACATAAAATACAAAATATCATAAAAAACATTTGTGTTACGTCAGGTAATTTAAAACAATGACATACATCTTTCGTAAAACACATGAAATACACTAAAAATATATAATAATCTTTCCGGCACTGGAACTGAAATGCACGCTATATAAATATTTTGATAATTTAGTCATCCTGGTGCAGATGCAGTATGGCCGATGGATGCAAATGAGCGTCTTTTAAGGATGTACAGTCTTCCAGATCCAGGATATTCAGGCGCGGATACGATAGAAGCACTTTAAACGGTTGTTGTGTGAGCTCCGGAAACGTGCGTACTATATATACTTTCAGTGCACGGATTTTGCTAGAGCACGGCCACTCGAGCACCTGCTTCTCGCCACTGGGCAAACGCAGCACGATTTTGGTGTATACATCTGAAAATAAATTACAATTAGATAAGATGATTTGATTAGACTAGCTGAATAAATACCATCTTTTGAGCCAAGATACTTGGCATAGTTGTCATCACACAATGGAATATCGTCTAATTCGGGATCACTGTCCATGGTTAGTGAGTCATCATCACTGTGGTGTCCATTGTTGCCATACGAGTCTCTCAGTGAATTTTGTATGGCCATCATCATCTGATCTTCCTCGGACAAAGCGAGTGCCTCGACCGGTGGTCCATCCTCATCAGTAATGTCAATAATGTGCGTTGGCATTGGATTTGTTTCCCCTCCTTCTGTGATAACAATTTCCTAAAAAAAACACAAACACACTTTATTATTATAGCAAAAAAAAACATTTCAAACTTTCAAATGCCAAATGCTTACCGGAAAATCTACCATAGCAAGATCCTCAGGCGCCATTCGTGGATCAGAATCTGGAGTGGCGGTATTTAAGCGCAAGTAATTGCGTAGCTCCAGCAGGAACTGACGTGCTGTAAATGTAAATCCATTTTTGTAGCTGAGCGTCTCTTCACCAGTGCGTGGATCCAGAATGCACACATACGGATACACTTTGCAGCCATAGAATACCTTGAATCTTTGTCCCTCCGAGTTGTCAATAGTTACCTAACAAAAAACACACACACACACAAATATACACTAAGCTCCGTATTACATTTGAATAGCACCCAATAATACCTGCCAAAACACAAAGAAACGCTTTATAATTCCGAGCAGCTCCGGATCTGACCAAATGTCACGATTCATCACCTGTGACATAAACTCCGAGTTATCCTGTAGATTTACAATCAGCCATCGGTTGCGTGATTTGGCATAGTCACGAGCTGCCTGTAGGGTGCCCGCAAAACACATCTCAACCGGTGGACGGAATAGATCCTCGAGACGTGAACGTTTTGTGTGTCGACTGATACGACTGGGTCCGGCCACTGGACTGCCGCCATTGCCTCTATCCATGCTTACACCTGCCAATTCAGCCTCCTGTAATTCTGTGCATACAAACACACACACACACAAGCACAAATTGGCATTAATATTTATATTTAATTATGTAGTTGTTGTTTTGTTGTTATATTTATTTATAATATACCTCCTTCGCGCTGGAAATTGCGCAGCGGACACACACTGTGTGACACATTGGCACGCTTGCGGAATCTGAAGTTATCATCTTCGGGCAGAATCATTGTCTCACGTATTGGCAATATTGGATCGCGCACCGGGTCATCGTCGGGCTACACATTACGATTATTATGAAATTCTTAAGAAACATATAAAAAAATGATATGTATATATTTTTATATTGACATACCATTGCTGGTAAGTGGGCCAGTGAGGCCGGGTACGTCTGACGAGATGGGCCAGCCACTTGATCATCATCGGGCACGCCAGGCATTTGATGGCTGCCGCCAAGATGAGCGACCTCGAGATGAAAATTGAGCGCCTGCTCAAGGTTGTTGCCATTTATCGTCAGTACATGCAAGGCTTTTGAACGGTCCAATCCTACGGCAAATATTACCATATGTTTAATTCATATAAATACAAATACCCCAAATACAAGTCCCAATCTAACAAATCGAAACCGACTAAAAGCAATAACAAATAGCAAAACACAAACACACACACACACACATTATCTTACCCGTAATTTCCATGAGCTGGGTAACATTTTCCGAGGGTTGTGCCATGTTGATTTACACAAACTGATTGCAATGCAATAGTGCACTAACTGCTGCAGCACCCCCGCACAGAGTATTTGCGTTTATTGCACGGTTTACGTGTTAAGATTTAGAGACACGAGCGTTCGCGCGCGCACTTATACTAGTCGGCGATTGGTTTTGCACATACAACCAAACGGCCTGCGTTTATGGTGTTCGGTGTGTTGCTCTGAATTAAAGTGACAAGATGACAGCGGCCCTGTTTCGCTGCGTAGAGTTTGTGGTGCCTGTATGCGTGTGTGTGTGTTCGCTTTCGCGCGGTTGCGCCGAATCATAAAACGAATCATCGTTGTTTGGCAGTTGGTAGTTGTGTTTGTTGTGATCGTATTGTGTAGCGCTAGTCTGAGTAGAAATTGGTGCGTTTGAGTATGTTTTTTAGCGATAAAGTATATGTTTGAGTTGAGTTTGTGGGTGATAAAATATGAAAGGCAAAATATACCTTGTAAAAGTTTCACATAATATTTTTTCTTTCTTCTTCGCTTTTTTAAAAAAATATATATTGATACGTTTTTGTAATTATATAATGTCATTGTCACTTCTTGTCAGTACTCAGTACTCAGTACACAGATATCATATATAATCTAATGTCGTTGTAGCGCTTTAGCGCCACGCTACTTTAAACGGTTCCAATTCCACGTCGGTGCCACCTTGAAAAATATAATATTTAGTGATATTGACCGTATGTAAACGTCAAAACATAATCACACTTCAAATTCTTTCAATCACACCTCTCATTTGTCATTTCTGCACACGTACGCTTTCTGCTCTAAATTGTATTATTATTAATTATGCGTACAGTTCGAAAGGTGTGCACATAGTATAATAACTGCAATGCCTTTCTCCCTACAAAACCTTTTACATATTAACGTACACAATTTTCAGAAAGTATAGTGAACACAAAAAACTCAAAGCATATTAAGTCACAAAACACACACACACACACAAAGACGGCAATAAAGTAATACACATACGTGAGAATATTTGGAAGGTATATAATTTAGTACAGTAGTACAGAATATCAACATTCCCAGAATATCTATTGCATTGCTCCTCTTGGATGTGTGGACAGAGCTCATCGTCTGAGCCGAACACTAATATTCTTAATCGACAGTGATTGTGCTATCAGACTATACGTCACGACACGGCACAGGTGAGAGATTATACATGCACACATACTCACCAAACTTTCACATAAAATTGAAGATAATAATATTCTAAAATCACTTGTAGGAGTTTCTGTTGTACGGATTTTTGACATCTCGTTGCAGTTGTTAAAACAAGCATCCGAAGCCATGTCCTCATCGGCCATCTATGTGCTGGACGTAAAGGGAAAGGTATGGCGTCTTTTTTAATTCATTACAGACTAGATATGCTTTACTAACCACCATCAAAAACATAAAAATGTCCCGTCCGCAGGTGCTGATCTCGCGAAACTATCGCGGTGACATCGATATGTCAGTCATCGACAAGTTCATGCCACTGTTGATGGACAAAGAAGAGGACGGCCTAATCACACCGATTCTACAGACGCCCGAGTGCACGTTTGCCTACATCAAAACAAACAATCTATACATTGTGTCAATCTCGCGCAAGAATGCAAACATTGCGCTGATCTTTGTGTTCCTGCACAAGATCGTACAAGTGTTTGTCGAGTATTTGAAGGAATTAGAAGAGGAGTCGATCCGAGATAACTTCGTGGTTATCTATGAACTGCTCGATGAATTGATTGACTTTGGCTATCCGCAGACCACGGACAGTAAGATTCTACAGGAGTACATTACACAGGAAGGCCATAAGCTTGAGATTCAGCCACGTATTCCGATGGCAGTAACGAATGCAGTCTCATGGCGTTCGGAGGGTATCAAGTATCGCAAGAACGAGGTGTTTTTGGATGTCATCGAAAGCGTTAATCTATTGGCCAATGCAAACGGAAACGTACTACGCAGTGAGATCGTTGGAGCTATCAAAATGCGTGTGTACCTTTCCGGCATGCCCGAACTACGGCTTGGCCTGAACGACAAGGTACTGTTCGAGAGTACCGGACGCGGCAAATCCAAGTCCGTGGAACTGGAAGATGTCAAATTCCATCAGTGCGTACGTTTGTCACGCTTCGAGAACGATCGCACGATCTCTTTTATTCCGCCGGACGGTGAGTTTGAGCTGATGTCGTACCGGCTAAACACGCACGTGAAACCGCTCATCTGGATCGAGTCTGTGATCGAACGGTTTGCGCACAGTCGTGTTGAGTACATGATCAAAGCAAAGTCGCAGTTCAAGCGTCGCTCGACCGCTAACAATGTGGAGATTGTTATTCCGGTGCCGGCGGACGCTGATTCGCCAAAGTTCAAGACAACCATTGGCAGTGTAAAGTACGCACCGGAACAGAACGCTATCATATGGACTATCAAGTCGTTTGCCGGTGGTAAAGAGTATCTGATGCGTGCCCACTTTGGTATGCCCAGTGTGGAGTGTGAGGACTCTGAGGGCAAGCCACCCATTCAGGTGAAGTTTGAGATTCCGTACTTTACTACATCGGGCATTCAGGTACATGTTTACAATTTCAATACCTTAGAAGGTTGTTTTAAAAAAATGTATTTAATTATATTCTCAGGTGCGCTACTTGAAGATCATCGAGAAAAGCGGATACCAGGCATTGCCGTGGGTGCGTTACATCACACAAAACGGTGATTACCAGTTACGCACTAACTAAACGCATGGGGCCGGCCAATTCTCTCCACACTCATACACTAAAGTATTTTTTGTGCTTTAATAGCGCGCATGTGTGTGTGTGTGTGTGAGCGTGTAAGTTTTTAGACACTGTTTTTATTTATAATTGTCTATGGTTATTATTGATGGTGTCGTCTCAAGGATATGGCTACTAATTCTATTCGGACGGTTCTTTAAATTTAGTTATGTATTTCTATGCCTTTGAGGTGTTTAATTTTATACACCCGTGCGTGCAACACGCGCGCGCATGTGCAGTAAACTTAACCTTTATATATATATACACACATTGAATATCTTTACTTTACAATATATAATATACATAGATAGTATTTAAACACACCATTTTTCTTAGACACTAATTATATATGTTAAGTTAAAAAATGTATCAATTTGCGTTGTTCTTGTCGCGCTTAATAAATAAATCGCTGTTCAGGTGATATTTACTAAATAAATCGAAACAGCAGTGGGATTGAGGTTTGACCGAATTGAAACGAGCATGAGAACCAGCTTCCGTTGAACAATAAAACTGTGCTGTTTCATAAAATTATATAATCTTATGAATAAATTTAAAGTAGGCCAAGCATTTGATATAGAGTTATTTTGCGAAAAATGATCGTTTCCATGTTTCAACACAATTTGCAACGATAGAATTAAAGACAGTTGGCGTGGAATTAAAGCCGTTGAATTCTGTAAACTCTGTTGAACCCAACATGTATTCAAAATGTGGTAGACTGTACTTGTTTCGGGATGCGTAAAATTCTTATCGATTTTGTGCGGTGCAATTCGCACTTGAAAGGAAAGGCGGAGGTTTTGGTGATCTGGCGGATGGGCGCATTTGGTATAAATTAACATAAAACAATTGATTTCAATTCAGTGGTCTGTATTATTGGTAAAATTGAATGTGCTAAATATTATTGCTTTTTAATTGGTTGTCTAGATACTGTCGTCCAGTGCGTATCTCAAATACAGCGCTAGCTGTAATTTCCATATTAACGTTTATCAAAGGGTTCGAAGATCAGATAATACGTACGAGGAATCTGGGCTGGGCTCAGCTTATCTAGAAATTGTAGTGTTTACAAAAAAGGAGGTAGTCCTGATTTGTACGTAGCTAGCTGAAATAATAGTAAACGCATCTGTTGTGTACTAATTAGTATTATATGTACACATAAAATGAAATAGTGTATAGCGACTTTTTTGCTTGTATGCACGAGTAAAACTCTTCTTATTATATATATATATATATATATATATATTTAAATCTCAAAAGCATGATCATCAGAACAAAGTAAGGTGTCTAGAAAGAGAAATAGTGTGGACATCTTTCTAAGACACCAACATTTAAAAACAAATCTAAAACATTATTGAACACAAATTGCAAAATACAAACAAAAAAACGTGTGTTGAATAAAATATTTTTTTTTTATAATTTAAGGTATTGTTTTGGCACATTCTCTAGGACACGGTGAGCTGCTCGGACGCTGTTGTGACTGTGTATAATTTTAGTTGTGTAGTGATGTATCGCACCCACGGTAAGGCCTGGTAGCCGCTCTTCTCGATGATCTTCAAGTAGCGCACCTGAGAATATAATTAAATACATTTTTAAAAAACCTTCTAAGGTATTGAAATTGTAAACATACCTGATTGCCCGATGTAGTAAAGTACGGAATCTCAAACTTCACCTGAATGGGTGGCTTGCTCTCAGAGTCCTCACCCTCCACGCTGGGCATACCGAAGTGGGCACGCATCAGATACTCCTTTTTGAACAGGAAACGATTTAATGGTCCATGTTATGGGGTTCTGTTCTGGTACGTACTTTACACTTACAATGGTTGTCTTGAACTTTGTGAATCAGCGTCCGCCGGCACCGGAATCACAATCTCCACATTGTCAGCGGTCGATCATGTACTGAACGCGACTGTGCGCAAACCGATCGATCACCGCTCATCTGGATCGAGTCTGTGATCCAGATGAGCGGTTTTACGTGCGTGTTTAGACGGTACGACATCAGCTCAAACTCACCGTCCGGCGGAATGAACGAGATCGTGCGATCGTTCTCGAAGCGTGACAAACGTACGCACTGATGTAATTGTATCATTGAAAATTATTAAAAGGAGGTTTACTCTTCCTATTGACTGAGTACCTTTGCCGGGAATAAAAAAAAATCAATTCGGGATGAGAAAATCTCGTCCTAACAAACATAAAATTCTATATATATGTAGTCTGTATTTAAAGTAGTTCAGTTCTTGCTGTTTACCCCGCGTTCAGCCAAATAACAAGAGATATGTGTTTATGATGAATTTTTATATATTTTATTTAAATATAAATTAAATGGTAATGTTTTTTGTAAATTAACAACGTAGTTCCACGACACTGTCACCTGATGTACCTACAGATTAATTATTATTATCCACTTTTTAGAACTCTACTGATACGTTTGCTAAAATATACGTTTACTCTATGCACTTTAACGAAACGCAATTCGAATGTTTATTTTAGACTCTAGAGTATATAAATATGTGTTAATATTTCCTCTACTAGGAGAACAACTTCAACTATACTCTAGACACTATGTAATATTTGTGACATTTATATATATATATATATATATGTTGTTTTTCTCTATATCCAAACTAGACACAAGAGATGTTCTATAATTTCACATTTTAAAATGAAATATACATTTAGTTTTTTCATGGTGTGATGGTAATATAAAGAATGTGAGGTTATTATTCTTTGGAAGAACGCTAGAGTAAAATTCGTAATTACGCGTGTATACCAAAGACCAAGACACACACACATACACAAAAAACAACTATCTAATATGTATTTTATTCCTTGTACGTTGAATGCCCAAGAAACGGTACGATCATGTCTACCATGTTCGGGTACACAAGATACTTGGAGACCTCGTCGCACAGCTTACTCTCGATGGCATTAGTGACGATGCTCCAGTCGAACGTGTGCTCACCCAAGGCGGGTTTCGCAGAGATCCATAGACGCGGAGGACCCCGGAAACCGATCCAGATACGATCCGACGGTGGCGGTGGTATATTGATCGTGCACCGTGCGACCAGACCCTTGAGCTCAACGCACAATCGAATCTTTGTGCTCATGTTCTCCATGGCCTTCTGTACGCAAGCAATTTCGGTGGCCGACTGAAACAGATTCGAGGCTGTGATGCGATCCACGATTCGCAGGAATTTCTTGCTACCTCCGTGCGAGCCAGTTCTGTAAAAAACAAAAAGAAACAGTATTAGGTATACGAACGCCACTCATTGCTAAATTTCGTTGTTGCAAATTCTTACTCGGCTAAATTCTCAACGTTGGCCTGTATGCTGCTCTCGGACTCGGAACTCGACGCACCACTACTCTCTGCATTACTGTCATAGATTGCGTCGCCGGCACCCGTCTTACTTCCCGACGCACACGTTACATTTCCAGACGACATACCAGCCACAGAGCTTGCATGCGAATGCTGCTTCTTCAGACGCATCAAATTCAGCTTCGTTGTGATGGTCATATGCATCAGACCCTCGTACGTGACATCTGCATCAATCCAGGTGCCACGTTCGTCGATTAGCGGCTGCGAGACACGATGAACCAGTGGTGGTGTATCGCCCAGGTTCACCTGTGCAATGATTACCTCCTCCATGAAGCTTGGCAGCTATTTATAGACGAAACACATAAATTTACTCGATACATTCAGTTAAAACAACATGTATATAATCTCACTTTAATTGCGCTGAGTTTCTTTTGCATAAACTCCTGTATGTTGGCCAACAGTAGATTGTCGTTAAGGCAACTGAATAGGATACGTCCGACGAGTACGTTTGCCCAGACCACGCTGCCCGATGGTCCCAGGTACAGTGATTGATCGATGCCTTTCCACAGTTCATCCTCGAGCTTTTTCTCGCGACGATTCTGTGGATATCAACTCACGATTTTAATTTGTCATACTCGATTTAAATATATCTCTGCACTTTTGTTGGTTTAAATAAACAAAATAAATAATAAAACTAAATAAATTAAAAACCTACTTTTCGACGACTCGTCGACTCGACGGGGTAAGCATCAATAACGGGAATAGCACACTGCGAGCAAGCGCTCTATAAAAAAACGTATAATACAACAAAAAGGCAAAATACTAAAAACAAAATAACAAAAATGGTGAAAATCATACGAATGTTTGTGATCAATCGGGGGAAATTTTTTGTATGTGTGTGTGTGTGTACCTGGTAGCGAGACATGAACTTAAGATAGTCGGGAGGACCACGAGCAGCGCACGCGGTCATCAATAGGCCACGGAACAGTTTAGTGGTGTCCACAGTAGGATCATCATCGTCTAAGATGTTCTGTGTAGAACCTGGATGCTCTTCGTGTATTTCCGCGGTGGTGCCACCAGCTGATGGTGTTGCATTATCCGATGCTGTGGACGACTTATCATCGGCGGCAGCAGGAACAGAAGCAGCCGATTCCGTTGAGGAGCTGGCCATCGTGACAAGAGCAGCTGATTTTAGAGCAGTCACAATGTCGTCCTCGTTAACGATCACCATGTCCGAGAATGGCATCTCTTGCTCACTAACCGCACCGCCACTGGCCACCGAGAATCGACGGAACCAGTCCTCTTTCTCACGATCGCAACGTGCAAACAATAAAATTCGAACGGTGTCTCCGCACGGAATGCCGTCTTTGCTGTTAACAGAGGCCACATCCTGCTGGTAGCTCTGAAGATTTTGCAGCTGTGCAGAAAAAATTTCAAATGTTAGAGGTGATATTTATAAGAGAAAGAGAGTATGTCCTACGTCAGACATCATTATCGTGGAACCAAAGTCAAGATCGTTGTCAGTTGTTGTGTCCTTCAAAGAAATGCCACCCGTCGTTTCAGCCGTATCTGATTTTACAATGGTGTGTCTGGGACTGTCGTCAAACTCTAGCTTATCCGAGCCGCCAGTAGTAGTTCCTTTGATAATCAACTGAATCGGATACTTGCGACTAAAATGACTGTATATATGGATTGAGCATAAGACCAATCTTATTAAAATATTTTCTTAAAATCGTAATTTTACAAAAGTTACCGTTTCCGAGCGAGGCCACGCGGACACATCTCAATTTGGCAGCCCAGCAAATCGAAACTTCGGTGCTTCGTAAATTTGACCTTTTTCCGATCGATCGGAGGCTCATTCCAAATTGAACGTTTCGGAATGCGTGCGTTCGTACTAGAAATGCGCAGCATAGAGCCTGCGGCGCAGGCGGATGAGAGATAAAGAAGATATATTAGAAAAATGCATTAATAAATATTTGCAAAATATATTTTCTGTTACCGTCTAGCTTTACAAATACTGTTCGAGTCATTGAACTATGATAATTGGTGGGGTCGTAGTTGTTGATCTCGTTCATCCAGCCCTGCAGGTACAAAAATTATATACACATTTTTAACTAGATTGATTATTTTGAGGGGTATTTAAAACATAACAAACCGAATAAGTTTTCAGCTGTTTGTGTTCTTCGACGGCATCGATCTCGCAATGGCCTAGACGCCCGTAATCGGGCACCGCAAACACACTGCGCTCTGGACCAACGCCATGCATCGATTGTATAATCTTGCGATTGATCCAGTCAAGGACGGCTTCGTAGGCAGCGCTAAATACAGACATGGCACATAGGCATGCAAGTACGCCCTGCACAAATGGTGGCACCGTGGCAAGCCAACCCACAGCCACGGCGCACACACTAAACATAACCGCACGTCGACTGTAAATGTTATGCAGTACATTCATTGTGGCGGTATGATACTGGTGATGTCTGTCCGTGGCTGATACTGTTGGAGCCTTCTCAACAATATGCTGTTGCGCACTTGTGATGCCTGGTGTTGATGGTGATCTTACGCTGGACACTGGATGTTTTACGATCTCGTAGTCGATCAACGGCAAACGATGATCGTTAGACGGTTTTGTTGCTAAACCATCCAGCAAAGCTGGCGCAGAGCTAACGGTGTGCAAAGACATCTCTTCGGTTAACTCAACGCCGGATTCAATCTCAATGTCACGCTTTGCTGGTGATGAATTGACTGTCGTCGAATACTTTCGCTCTTCGTCTTTGCGACGTCGTCGAACCGTTGTTGTCCTGCTTGGACTGGACGTACTGCGTTCATCTTTTGGACGGTGTGTCGATGAAAGAAATGCTGCTTTTGCACTCGCGGTGGATTGTTTGTTTCTGCTGCTTAACTTCTTTGGAATGGGAGTGTCACTATCATGACACGATAACATTAGCTCAGCGTCAAGATCACTGTCCGAGTCTGTGTTAGCGCCTGCATTGGCGGCGGCGGCGGCAGCAGCAGCGTTCGCAGCCGCAAATGCATTTGGCGAGTGTCTTGGGCTGGCTGTTAGAATACTGTTCAGGTAGCTAAGCGTCGGCAATTGATTGCTAAAATAGTAAATCAAAAAATACAATAAGATATATAGTTAGTATAAGATAGTATATATGTATGTACCTCTGCGCGGCGGCATCATTAAAGTCATCACTAATCGAACTGTTAATGGTGGCCGAGTCTGCATCCGAGTCATCTGGATTCCCACCACCAGCATAGTTCTTGTCTCTGTCCTTAGACGATTTAATGTCATCCATGGCCTGCGATACTTTGCCTTTGATCAACTTCCAGGTACCGATAGAATTGGATTCAGCCGACGCAGACACATTGCTCGTAATCGAACTAGTGCCTTCAATGCTGCCCGATCGTTTACGACTAAAGAATCCACCCTGCAAAAAATCCTTGCGCCAGCTGGAATCATCGCTCTGTAAAACAGTTCAATATATAATATTTCTAGACCAAAAGTACACAGCACAATATAAAATTTGTTTAGTTTCTTATCATACGTTTGTATGCGTTGGACTGCTTGAGAGTGAGTCACTGGGTCGACTGCTGGTGGTAATCTCTTCCAAACTCTCTTCGCCGGTATTAAAACGTATCGCCACTGACATTTTGCCAGCTGTAACACAAACATACATCCGCACACAAATAATATCATAAGTATACTTCAAATAATAATTATTCTATATATATAATACCTTTTCCTCGCGATTCCATACTGCTGATGCTCTCTCTCTGCTTCTCAAGACCACAACCTTGCTTTACTCTACGCTGTCATCAGCATTAGACTGAGACTATAAGCAGCAGCTCGCCTTTTGTCCGGCCAACACACACAACACCACAAGTATATATGCGAGGGGATTTACTGATCTGAAAATTACATACAGTCACGACTAAAACATTAATCTAATTATTAGTCACTGTGGCACATACAGGAAATACTTGGGAAATACTACGCACATACGCACACCGAACAAAACAAAACACCGACTTTGGCTAGACTCGGAATATTCGTAATGTATTCATTGTATTTACGTGTACATTGTTCTTTTTCGTGTTTGTTGGCAGGACGAGATTTAAATTTAATGCTTTTATTTATTTGTGTGCGTTTCTGTTTT
>JAAAKO020008258.1:0-18716 GCA_010015015.2 Bolitophila cinerea | reverse complement strand
TAACCGAGCAGATCTTTTAAACAAAACCGGTATTTTTAAACAGTTATTTAGTGAAAGTAAAACTTTACCGACGTGAAACGTGGAATTTTTTAAACTAACCTAATATTTCGTACAGGAAAGTCAAGCATCGGTAACGGTCCAAGACACATAGAAAGTGTTTGGTCGGAAATGACCAAAACGTTAATTAATTCTGGTCTTGGCCAAAAAAAACATAAAGACGCATAAATTTTATGTATGTTTTTATGGTTATTTAGATGTTTATGGTTATTTATATGTTTAGATGTTTGCAGAGCTTCGTTAAAAAGCTAGCTTTAAATTTGCAGATCGAGCTGTATTCAACAGCCGGAGGACTGACAACGCAGCCATTGAAGAAAAGACTCGTGGCTGCACTTGGTCGAGCCTGCGTCAATGGGGTACAGAGTGGGCTTGATTTGACAGGGCATTCTATTTCGTTCGATAACGACATTCTTAATGAAAGTACTGATCTAGCAACTTCAAATACAGATGACAATTCGGTTGACAGCCCGGTCGGCATAAAGAGGAAGTACGATAAAACTAAGGGATCTTTGAGCCACAATTTTTCAAGCATCAGTTGCGCTATAATGCATTTTTCAATTTCTATGTAAACATCGAAATATTTTTTTCAAATAACCAATGCATTGCTCAACTTAATTGCAGGACTTCCTAAATGCTTTGGGTGATCCATTCACTGTGGTAGCTACTGCTGTCAACATTTAATCGCCAATCAGCCATGACGAGTGATCCTCGTTTTCGGATCTTAGTTTTAAAATTGAGCGCGGTCGAGATATTTGCCAAATAGCAAAGTCATGAAAAGATTCAGGAGACTTTGTGTTTATATTTATTATTTTAAAATTGGCATCCCAAATGACCTGCACATTGATGCTATAAAATCCTTTGCGGTTGTTGAAATAACATTGTCTTTATAAAATTTAGATAAAGCTGGCATTCACATATACTGTAAATATTAATACAATTATATTTAGTTATAATAATGGTTTATTTAAACAAATATAACAGTTAGTCTATCCAGAGCTTTCAATCGAGTAAGTTGTTATAAATAAACGTTTAAACGTATATCAGCGTATTTGCTCTGAATATTGAAATATATTCAAACTATATTCAATAGGTTGTGAGCCCAGAGCATCCGATAAGAAAATATTAGTTCTAGAACAAAATATCAAGTCGTGTCGCCGTACCGTACATTTTGTTCAGAAGTTTTGAAAACTCGTAGAACATTCGATCGTCGCCGCACATAAAAAAGTTTATTTAATCGTATCGCGTTTTTTTAACAATAAAGATACATTCTTTTAATGACCGAAAAGATGAAATTTTTTTCAAAGGACACAGATTAAATAGTGAGAATTATCGGTTGTGGAAATTTCAAATTAACGCGTATATGAAAGCCCTTGAGTTAACCGATAATATAGAAGGAAAAGTTCCAGCGTCAACAGCAACTCCAAAAGCAAAGGCATTATTTCAACGAAATGAAGGAAAAGCCATGAATGCTATTATTCAATCATTAGATGTTGAACAAGCGAATCTTCTTCTAACATGCACGACGACAATGGAAATTATTGATAAATTAAGCAGCATTTATGAAAAGAATTACGAGATTCGAGTTATGACTTTGTACGAAGAATATTTTTCATTGAAGATGAAAGATGACGAGAAATTTACAGTGTATGTTTCAAAAGTGAATCAGTTAGCGTCCCGAAATAGAACAGCAAGGTGAAAAATTATCCGACAAGTTAAAAATGATTCGTATTATCAGCAGTTTACCGCCGAAATTTAACAATTACAAGACGGTTTGGAATAATACAAAAGAGACTCGAACGATCGATACGATGATGTCATCTTTACAGTTAGAGGAGGATAATTTGAAACGTATAAATAAAGAAGATCCTTTAATGTCGGATGCAGCTTTTGTTGCCAAGTCATACCAGAAGAAGCCAAAGTCCAAGAATATGAACAACAATATTGATTAAATTAAAAAGAAACAAAGTGTCATAATTGTGATCAAGTTGGTCATTGGTCACGGGAATGTCCAAAGAAGAAAGATTCATCGAATCAAAAGAACAGCAATGAATCGGCGTGGAGTAGTATTATCCATTCAAACAAAAATACAGATGAAGAAAATAATTTTTGGTTTGTCGATTCAGGTGCGTCAAGTCATATGACTTATCACCGCGAATAGTTTTCTGATTTTCACAAATTATCAGAGAAACGTGTTGTTGAAATTGCTGATGAATATTGTTTAGAAATTCATGGTATATGTACGATATTAATTGAAACCCTTTTCCCCTTTTCTTTTTCGAACCTAATATTTTACTTATCAGCGTATTTGCTCTGAATATTGAAATATATTCAAATTATATTCAATAATTACATATGATGTTATCGCTCAAAAGAATATATTCTCGATATTTAAAAACGCAAACATATACTACATACGTGATGCATAAAAAGGATCACCCAGTGTTTCCAAACTATATTTTTACAAATTTCAAATTTGGTCGGGGTTTTATTGAAAATTTGTATAGGAGAGATGAGAAATTTATTATGTTGAAAAATTTAACGATTTACACCAGCAAAAAGCTAAATAATTGTATCGTTCTTTTTCCGTAATAATTCATAATAATTTCGAAAAAGATTTTTCAACCTTGCAGCGCCTACTGCTAAAACAATTCGACGTCTGGCGGCTTGGCTTGAAGAGACATGGAGCACCCGAGATCTGGTTTCACATGGACACCTGGACAGCGTCTAAAAAGCTGTCCAAATGCGAATTTTCAAGATGTACTGGCGGAGAGGAGTTATCAACATCGACGCGAAGATGCGCATCACAATTCCACATTTTTCCGACGGTTCCTACAGCGAATTTTACCCAATGATTTTAAAAGGTTTCCATCCTAAATCAAAGATTGTTGCAGCTGAACAATTAAATTCCAAAATTTGCAATGAAATTGGTCATGAGTGATGAAACACATTTCCACCTCTCTGGACACGTAAACAAGCAAAATTCTCGTTATTGGGCAACCCAAAAACATCGTGTTCTCTTTGAGAAACCACTCCATCAGAAAAAAGTAACCGTATGGTGGGATCAAGTGATTGGGAAAACCCCCAGACCATCAAGAATAATCATCGAAGATAATCTCATACATGCATTTAATTCGTTCGTTTTACAAATCGATAAGAAGTTTACTCTTACGGAAACAACTCAATCCCACAAATTACGTTTTAAATCCAATTATCAATGTAAATCAATTCGTTAATGTCATTTGAAAATGAATTGATCTAAAAAATGATTTTTAATTGGAGTCGAAGACATGTCAATTTCAAAAAGGGGTTCCTATTATATATACTATTAAAAATGAACAGTAAACACCACCACCTGCGGACGTATACTATTTCAATATTACCGTCCAAGAGCCACTTAGACTAAAAGTTTAATTTATAGTGGTAAAGTTAGTCATTTGCTATATTATTTTGAATAAAACTTTTAGTCTAATGTTAAAAAAACGAGTTGATCACTAGTGACGATGAACTCACGGTGATAATAACAATAACAATAACTGAAAGTGGGTCCATAGCGTGTTAGGTTTTAGGTGGCTAAGATTAAAAAAATAACTTGAAGTTTCCTGATCACGTCTTCAAACCGTACAAAAGAACCGATTTCGGATGTATATAAGTTTAGTATACGTATTGAGAGCTGAGTGGAACGCCATATGATGCTAAGCAAAGGCTCAAAATTTCTTGATTTCAGGACAAATATCGATATCAAACAGCAATAGTAGTCAAGCTCCCGAGATAGCATAATTTATAAACAATCTCAACGAGTTCTCCGTTAAGAAATTGCGAAATCGCAATTTCAAGAAAAAAATATACTTTAATTGAAATCTCGGTAGTTTTATAGCGGATAAGCTTCTCATTCATTTCCATAAAATACATCTTTTTGAGAAATGTCGTTTTTAGTAAATACTTGTTTTTTCAGTGCACACTTGATTGTAGTTAATAGTACTTTTATGGCAATTTTTTTCAATTTACATGCTTTTTTTTAGTTGTCAACTGAAAATGTTAGAATTTTCTATAAATATTTCAATTTTTTTAATAATCTGCAACTAACGTGTGCTTAAACGATTTAGAGTTTGACTAAGAAATTAAATGCTACAATTAAATGGTAACATGTTTATTAAAGATAAAATAAGTAAATATATGCTAATCACACGAAGGTGTAACTAGGGCAAAAAAATGTTACAACAATACTACTACTTAAATAATACTAAAAATAAGTATTTTTTATGGATTTTTCATGGGATAAATATTTATAAGCTTAAATATATTTTGTTGTCAAGTTTATTAAAATTATAAAATAAAAAAAAAATTGAACTATTTCAGTTGAAAACAAAAAATACATTTTAATTGAAAAATTACTGTTAGTACTTTTAACTACAAATAAATGCACTGCAAAATAACAGCATTTTCTAAAAATAACTAACTTAGTGCTTATCGTTTTCTAGAACTGCAATTAATGGCAAAAAAGTAAATCTTGCAACACATGTAAAACATTTTAATTTTTTAGTATATGTGTATACTATAAAATTTGGAGGTCCTGTATAATTTAATTTCAACATTAGTCGATATTAATTCAATAATAATATTTTGGTGGTGATTATGAACCAAGTCCAAGCTCTTTATATTTTGATCTCTGAATCTACAATCTATCGAGTTAAATTTGCATCTGGGTTTTTCTTTAATTTTGGACCGGTAGATGGCGCGGGGACAAGTTATTAACAACATTCTTATATGCTTTGCAATTTGTCTGAAATTCAAATAATATGTATGTTTCGTATTTTTTTTGTATGTATGAATGGATCCAATAGATTGCGCTGGGGTAGACTTATTTCAAATATGCATATTTTCAGTGCGATATTACTCATTTAATGAGATAATTTGTCATGTATGTTTTCATACATAAAAAAACGACAATCATAATAGAAAACGATTACAAAATGATCCATAGACCAATTGTTTAAAAATAAAAATTACTTGATTTTGGCATTGGTAATATAAATATTAAGCCAACATGCTAAATTATTATATTAACACAAGATTTTTGACAATTTAAATCCTAAGACATTTAAAATAAATATCATAATCATGATTGATTTAGTAAAACGGCTTTTTTAACTTATTTATAATATATCACGGTTTTTTATTCAGGACATGATTGATTCCGAAAAGTGTTCCTTCAAATCTATGAAAAGTGATGTTGAAAACAATTAAGCATTCATTACACAACTTTTTTTTAATTCCATATAGATGTAACACATAATAAGAAAAGTTAGTTCTTTAATCATATTGCTACGTAACCTCAACGCTCCAAGACAATAGAATGGAACCATTTTAGTTATTAAAATATGATTAATTCCAATCAGGCTACACTTTGGTATTATAATTAATTAAACATTTAGAATACAAATTTGGTTTGATATTGAAAAATAAAGAACATTTGTTTTTTCCTGCTTTCAATAAATATCAAAAAATGCAAATTCGTTTAATATATAAATAATTACAATATCTGAACAATAAAAATCATTGAAGACAAAAAAAATATTTGACGGGTCTAAAGTAAATACTGCCTTTTTTTTTAATATAAACAAGAAAAAAATTCAATAAAGTTTATAACCTTTTTTGACCATTTTATCGCTGTATTAACTTATTTGATCCCTATCATCATTGAATTAAAGTTTGAACTAATATTTAAATCATGTTTCTTTTTCGCCTTGTTAATTTTCAGACGAGTAACAAATAATACATTTTTGGCATACACAACTTTATTAAAAAAATGTAATGCCTATACCTGGGTTTAGTTTGAACCCACGTTCCCTACTCCTAGTCACCACCTAGTCGATTACGCAACAGCATCCACACTCATTGGAGTTCTTCTAATCTTTCCTCAAGAACGACAAATTCCGAACCACCCTATGTTATTTTAATTTAAAACGAAATTCAAATTAAGTAATTCCTTTCGAACCAACACAAAAAAGTGTGTATCGTCTTTTATTACCAGTTTCTAGTTAAATGCACTCAGATCAAAACGAGCGCATTGTTCGAATGTGTTATAAAATAT
The DNA here is from genome assembly GCA_010015015.2 of Bolitophila cinerea. Taxonomy (NCBI): domain Eukaryota; kingdom Metazoa; phylum Arthropoda; class Insecta; order Diptera; family Mycetophilidae; genus Bolitophila; species Bolitophila cinerea. The sequence goes on along the minus strand of JAAAKO020008258.1, from coordinate 12,568 downwards.
ATTTATTATGCTTTAAAAGTGCACACTCACACATCCGCAGGCGCGCACACACACACACACACACTCATATATAGTGTATTACTATAAGCTGATCCTTTTGTGCAATCTGCAATTCCAAACAATGGTCTGATATGCCTATAAGGTGAAATCTTTTATTTACATCCTAGTATACACAAAACACAGACATACACACACATCTACACAGCACACAATACTTAAATGTACATGAACATTATGTATTTGAGTACAGTGTGGATCATATTCCAAAATATATGTATTATGTAGGTTATACACAGAAACACGGTAATACGCAATACAATGGATCGAAATAGAAAATTAAGCGCGCACACACCGAACTAAATTCGAAACCACCCTTCGATTCAATGGTAGATTTAGCGTGAAAACAGAGACGACGATGGCGACGCTTAGACTGATTCGCACTGATTGTGTTTCTTCTTACAATATTCCATTATGTTGCGTTGAATGTGTAACAAAAGGTGTCCTGCAGTTGTTTGGCTGTTTTGGGTATAAATAAATTGTCGAAATGCATTGTTGCCCTAGAACATATATATATATATATACATAATATATACATACTATATAGGCATATGCACAATGATAATATGCTCGACCGATGACATTGACCACCGGTACTGCTATATTGCTCTATTCTACTCATATATATACATATACTCGTACATATATGATGTATATGCGGTATGACATGGGGTGGTTCGATTCATCGAAAAACTTCTCGTAATGAGTTTATTACGTACTATTGTGTGGGGAAGCGTCCCCGTTGTGTAGCACGATCGGGGTTCCGGGTGTAACGCTGCGTCTGGTGGAATTCCGCAGGCACTCTGTTGGAATTTTGGCATCTTTATATGAGTGAGGAACACTTATATTCGTCCAGATGTTCACTCTGTTTTGGTCGGACTCATTGCTCACAATTAACAAATGATTTTATGACATATTATATATGATGCACACTTCAAGATTTCTGCGAAATCTTCGCACTGTTTTTGTATGCCTTTAACAGGTGTACAATTCTATATGAATACCGAAAAAACGTGATTACTTCATATTCCAGATTTTTGCAAGTGCATTAAAAATTTAACTCAACATTTTATCGTGTAACTGAATATTTAAATTTTAAAAAAGGATATAATTTATGCGTGCTGATAAAAAATAATAAAACTCAGAAAAAATCAAAAGTTTTGTGATAATAAATACAGACAAATTAAAATAAAAGTAGAATAGAAAATATTTTCAGAAATCTCAAAATCCACACCTCTCGAAACCCACGTTTTTTTTAAACAAACGCTTCTCCAAACCATATGTTGTGTAAATTACAAATGTAAAATATTTGTGTCACTCTTTTAAACCTAAGTTTATGGAAAAGAAAAGCTATTGGCACGTGCATGACCTTGGCACTTCGCGCGTCTAAAACAAAACAACAAATAACAAACTAAGCTCAATACATAGGAAGTATCTAAACTAATTATGAACGCTATTCAAGCATCTTTTAATACGAAATCAAGATATGTGGGTTCCGAGAATTGTGGGTTCCAGAAGTGTAATGGGTTCATTAAAGCGTGGGGTTAGAGAACTTTAAAATGATGAAGTTTGAGCTGCTGCCATTACGAAGAAACAACCCAAGTAACATTTTTTTTGTAATACAGCTGAAAACGGTCGGTTATAGCTATTTTTTAAAGCATATGATACTTTACCATTTTGTATAAAAGGTTGTCGCAGCTCTATTAAAGCACAACATGGCGAAATGTTATAACACGTTTACAGGCAGCCACCATTTTAACATTAAACAACGAACATTGCGCATTAATAATATCCTTTTAAAGGCAATGGAAATTCATTCGAAATGCTAAATTATGTAAATCTGGTCTTTAAAAAACTAATATTTGTAGGTAACTGGTTTGTTTAAAAATGGTTGTAAAAGCCCCTTGAAGACGATCCAAAGATAAAGGAATATATGATATGGTTTTGGTAGATCGTCCATTGATTAAGAGTTTTAGTAGAACTTCTAGTCATTTCAGTAGGCACACGAATTATAATTTATTTCAAGTTTTGTTTATTTCAGTATTTTGGGGTACAAAAGGTATTTTGTTTTGGGATTACCTACAAACTGGTAAAAAAACTAGAAATTATGTTGTAACCTATTGGAAAAATTATATGAAAAAGAAAAGAACCTATTTACAGAAGATACAAATTACTTTCCATTAAGACAACTCATCTGTGCTCTGATTCAGTTTGCTGATATATAATATGAATGTTCTTCGTCTCACCCTAAATTAAAAATTAAAAGAAGTAGAAGATATATAACAAACAATATGACAGATAATGAAAAATGCGTTTATAATTATAAGCATCTTGTACGGTGTGTTTCCTTTCGAATAACTATTTTATTATAAAAATGTTTTCAATCGTGCCAGTGTTAGCCCATGTACAAAAAATGCAATGCGCACAACAAGTTTGCTACCATCAACGCAATAATATCTTTTGCTCAAAAACTACAAAAAAATATAACTTACTATCTCTATCAACAGCTCGGCAGATGTTGATAAAAAAAACTTGATAAGTGACAGATGTCATGAGAAATGTTGATAAAATATGACGATCATATCGATTTTTTTTTATCTTTTCACCAAACTGAATCCGAGCACAGATCATACATTTTTGAAAACCCTCGCTAATATCATTGAATTAAAAAACGAATTGTTGCAACAACCCGCCTCTTCGACAGATTTAGCTCCCTTTGACTTCTAGCTCTTCTCACACTTCCAAAAAATCATTTGTGGATAACGATTTTTCGAAGAGGTAAGAGCTGCCATCCCAACAAACCACAATTTTTTTTCTGAAGGTCCCGACCCATATAACAGCTTTAAAACAACATTTATAAATGGTGAAACTTTATAAAAACATTATCCGATGATGTCTTATGGGTGTTAATCGACGTCCACGATAGCTTTTACACCTTTTAAACATGTTGAAACTCTATAATAACACTAGGCAAAGTAACTTTATGAATGCTGCTCGATAGTACCTTTAGTACAACATTTAGAAATTATCATTAGTGGCATCACCCCATATGCCTTTTGAAATTATTGTTTTTTATTGACATGCAATAATCAGCGTTAATTAACTAGAACTGTGAAAATTCTTTGAAAATGCAGAAGTCTACGTTTAAAAGCATTACTGATATTCAATAAGTAGTATTAGTGTAGTGCTAGTAAGCAGAAACTCAGTTTTGAATTAAAATCAAGATCCGATATCTTCCACTTCATTTGTGCATCCGCATAAAGTGTTGTCAGATATCCATCAACCAGCTCGATCGTCCGATGCTGAATTAGGTACAGACCACCCAATCGTATATTATTTCGATCATTGCTAAATTTGATAATTAATTGATCGACACCTCATCAGATATATTATTTGACGAACTAGATTCCGACTCAGAAGCTAAAATGACCAAAGAAAATGATTAGATATCAGATAATATATTTGTTGACTTGATACATAGATACAGTACTATGCAGTTTGTTTTTGATTTGTATGCGTACTAAAACGGGAGAAAAGAGAAACAATTGATCTTTTCAGATTGATCTTTTCATATATATATTATAGTTAGATTAAACATGTGTTCCTATTGCTCAGATATATATTTAAAAAAAAATACATAAAACTGAATTCAGTTTCTAAAAATATATATTTTTAAAATGTATATTAAAAATTCAAACGTATGTAAATTAGATCTCAATAATAGCTGTACAATTTTATTTCCGGAAACAATTGTAATCAAAGTAATAATTGTGCTCCATTTAGAGTTTGTCGACAAGCTGTAAAATTGAAAATCCATCTTTAATTTGTTATTTCAGGCACAAACTCATTTCTTTAATATTAAATTAAAATGTATAATATAAAATGCAAAAATTATCAAATGTAAGATTTTATAAGGGTTATCAGTAAAATGTGCAAAAAAAAACAAATCTACCATACCATTTTGGACAAAAAAATAATTGCCAAAGAAAAAACTAAATTAAAAAAAAATGATGCTCAAATATTTTTTTTTTTTTGTTAATTAATAAATACAAAAAAACTAATAATTAAATGTGAAAATTTTAATGCACAAGGAATAAAATAATAATATAATAATAAATAAAATTGTTTACTAAAAAAATACACAAATTTAATTAAACCTCAAATAACATTTTTTTGCACAACAAATAAATACCAATATATATCAACAATAATCAAAAACGAGCCCAACACTTTTTTGAAACAGTTTTATTTCTTGATATAAATATTGTTTTCATTGTAATCCAATATTTTTTTTGCGTATTTATTATGTGAGAGTCAAAATAAATATTTAGGTTCCAAATATTGCAATTCAAAAAAATAATTGAGATCCTAATTAAAAAAATGGGTCTTTTAGCGCATAGATCCCACGGACTTACATATCATCTCGTTTAGTTATGTCGTTATATGAATAGTGTGTGATAATATTTTTGAATCTGTGGCAGTGGGATGTATGCCAATTTTTGTTATTTTTCTTGTTTGAAATTCTTTAATTCAAATGTCTGTGGTAAGCAATATATTTATTTTTGTTTTGCCAAAAAGGTTTTTCCTTTTAATAATTGTTTCGTGGGATGTATGTCAGTGTTAGATATTTCATGCCGTCAAAAAAATATACATATGTGAACTTAAATAATATAATATTATTTTTCATTGGTTTGGACATACTCCAATTTTTTTAGTTTTCACTTTATTTTATTAGCATTCCGTCTTGTATAAATTGTAATGCATTTTTTAATTAATAAGTTGCTTATGTTTAAGAACGCAAATTTAATATTTTAGAACCCGATTTTTTAGATCTCGCATCCTTAGATCTCGTTTATGTTTTTTTTTAGTTTATTATTAAATAAATATGCTCGCAAAAAAAAAAGAACGCATTTTTGAATTTTAAGAACTCTAATATTTAATTATATTGCACCCACTAAATTGAGAGCCAATTTTTTATAGAGTTTTATATTTTCAAATACAACGAAACGACAAATCCACTGTCCGATAAAAAAATTTCCAGACAATGGTCCTGTTTATTGGACTCTAAGACACTTGTGATTTGACTCTATAATAAATTAAAACTACTTAGTTTACTGGTCTATACAAACTATCCATAAAAGTTTTACCTATCAATACAACTCTAAAAACTGGATTATAATATTCGGGATTACAGAATTCTGAAACATAAAATTCTGATCAACATAAACATTTATTGAAATCAATGAACCATTTTTAACGACCAGAATAAAAATGCGCAATGCATATAAATCTTAAGAAAAAAGCGTTATAAATATTTTTTAAAAATATTTGTAATTATAACACTGTTGTATAAATATTGTATATATATATATATATATATATAGTTGAAAACAATTACCAAAACTTTATGATAGCATCCAGCAATTTTCACTCTGAAAATAATTATATAAATAATACGATAATACATAAATTTTTAATGCGGGGTGCTTAAATATTTTCACACATTTCGCAGGGCATTGACTACCATGTGCAACAGGTGTGAAAATGTTTCAACATCGTGATCCTGTTCCGAGCCAATTTAAAGCTGGTACGCTCGCGCTGTTAATTACATTGTAATTTTCGGGATTATGTTGTTTCAATTCAGTAAAATCGCCGCACCACTGCCAGATGTTCAGTTAAGTAAGTGTGCGTACACATCATCAAATTATTATCTCCGCTTAAGATAGTCGGTGCCTGGATGTCTGGCCGACTCGATATACCTGTTGCATTGTCCGTCGACGGACACCGGCGGCCGACGCGGCGTCGTCGTTGCACACCAAGAATCTTTATGTGTAAACTCAGGTACGCTCACGCAGCCAAACGCATGCTGCAATGCGTTAACACGCTACGGCAATATACTTCACGTCGTCTCTTGCACACACATGCAGTAAATGCATCTATATTCTATATACTATAAGGAAGAGTTCTAGGTAAATCTCAGTCGACTGAGTATAATGTATATATTATATATATAGTATACACCGACAATTAACCAATAAACCGGACAGTTTAAAATTGGTTTGGCGAAAAGCAGGGAAACAAAAATGCTTTGCGTATAGGTGCGGCAGGCGGGCTGCTGTTATTTACGGACTTAGAAAAATTTACATAATAATAATGGAGGTAAGTGCCTTTTGTCTCGCGTCGGGTGGCTCTAGGCCAACAGCGATGCGGCGACAAGCTGTCTGGCCAGTCTTTGCGTACTTTCTCAGAAGAGGCAATTGTATATGAGTACATATATATATATTCTTCATATCTGTACAATAAAACACGAAATAGATACGTGCACGCATGCGCACTGGCCCGTTAATAGGTTCGTTTGCGTGTGTAGAGCTCTATAGCTTTGTTTGTTTGGGAAAAACCGAGATTGGATTTACCTGAGCGCGCATTGTGATGCACACAATGTGTGTATATACATATATACACATAATACTCATACAAAAATGTATAAATACAAATCTCAGCGCATAATACAGATGATTTTTTATTTTCATTCTCGTATATGCGGGGACTCAGAGCTATTATAATTTATGCGTCCACCTAAGCCGATCTCGAGCGTTTGATTTATGGTAAATCATGCGAGCACTTAGTTAGTGTGTAAAACGAGGAATAATTGTGTGTTGTTAAATTATTTATTCTGTGTACTTAGAGAGTGCACTTCAGATTAATGTAAACGCGCGCGTGTGGACAAAAGGAGAGCAAATAATGTCGGATTGTCTTGTGTGCAAAAGGATTCGATAAGGTGCTACTAAAAAAATAATATTTTCTTTATATTATTATAGTTTATTTTTAGTTTAATTATATATTTTTAGATGCATAAATTCATATTTAAAATCCAAATTATTACCATTTTTTAAATCACACAAGTGTTGGATGATGATTTTGATTTTTAAATCTAAAACACAATCTTAATTCATATATCTTTTAGCTAGAGTCAAAGTCGACTTTTTACTTTGGGTCCAGAGTTTTTACAATAATTAATTAATAAGTTCCTATTTCAAAAATTTACACAAAATTTTATAAATATGTACATACATACAAATAATAATAATATAAAAATTCTGCCCATTATTAAACAATCAAAATAAATATCATACCAGAAATACTTTTGCTTATCTCGTGTTATGAGATCTATAAATTACATAAATATAATATTCAAAAATATGATGATGACTTGGTGGCCAAACTGATTGGCCCATTGTACTATGACCCGGGTGTAGGGTTGGTTGTCTTTAAATCTACCTGATTTCCTGGCAAACTCTGCTATCTTCCCGAGTGGTAGAAGATTGAGCGGCTCTGGCGGAATCCAAAACGCACCGAGAGTATTGGCTCTGGAGTAGCAAAGTGCTGAGCATTCTGATATGAAATGGATCGAAGATTCAATCTCACTGAAGCTTGATAGCCCGTACCATCCTGTGTAGGTGTGGTTTTAGTCTGCAGTGTCCTGTGAGGATTCCGCAGACCATACCTAAATCTTTTCGCCCAAGGCAAAGCGCGGATTTGGTTTTTGTGGCACATGGTTTCTTTAGAAACAGTTTGGAGACTCTACAATATGTTCTAAAATTCCAGTGGGTTTCCAGTCGAGATACCATTAAGTCCCTAATACAGCTTTTGCTGAGAATTGATGATATTCCGAGGGACGGTTGTGGGCCTTTTGAACAGGTTATCGCTACCGTTTTTGGCTAGGGTGTCAACGTTCCCGTTGGGGGGATTCCAGAGTGGCCTGGGATCTAATTCAAACACACGTTGTTGTAAAGTGATACATTCTGGAGCTCATTCCTGCAATTAGGCACTAGTTGAGACTTAAATCTGTAAGCGCCTACAGCTTTAATTGCCGCCCAGCTATCGGAGCATATATAGAAACCATTGTTACTATAATTTGAAAGAGCGATTTCTCTGGCGCATGCTAGGATATCAAAAACTTCGGTCTAGAAGCATACCTGTCTTGTCTAGTGCGAAAAGATCTCGATAAGCGGGTATTCCGGCACTAGAGTTGCATAATTGGATCTCTCCGTCCGCAGGCGGGACTGTACCACTGACCAGATTCCAATCATTTCTGGTGGGAATACTGACTCCAAATTTTCTATGATAACAGAACTTTGGAGTGAGGTCTCCGGTCTGGCTGAGATAGTGTCTTTCCATAAAGAGGAGTGACCTATAGAGGAGAGTTTCCAGCAGTCATTCAGATAGAGCCTATAGGCCGCCGACCTGACATCCCATCTATATAAATATGGAGCGGTGGAAGATTGAAAAGTACTTCCAGAGTGGCAGTAGGACTTGTTTGCATTACACTAGATATGCCAATGCAAACAAGCCGCTGGAATCTCTGAAGCTGTCTAATAACAGTAACTTTTCGTGGGCCACCATATAACGGCCGCATATAACACGAGCGGCCTAATTATGGCCAAATAAAACTGTCAGAAAGCATTGTTGTCTCTCATGAGTTGCCGTAAAAAATATCAGTTTTACATATTATTATTATTGATATCGTATTTGAGATCGATTAAATAATCTACAGAGACAATTCAGGTGCAAGAAAGAGTTTTACCAGTAAGTCAGTGATAAAATTAGCGCGGTAATTGATTCAGATTGATCGGTCAATTTCAAAATTACTTTTTTTTTGAGATACCTATCGCTTGCTCCACAACTATCTCCAAAGACTTCGGACGACTACCAAATTATTTTTAATTGATGAACACCTATAATTAATTAGAAATGCCCACCTCAACTTTGTTTGTTTGGTCAGAAAGTTATTTTACATTATGGTTTATGAAATACAATTTTAGACAATTTTCAATCAAAATCGCCATTGCTAAATTTCAAATTAATTTCTCGAGTTATGAAATGTCAAATTGCGTTATTGTCTAACATTTTGCTGTAATTTCCGTAGGATAATTGCGAGAAATTATAACTCGAGTCAACATTTGTGTAACTTGAGATTGGCAATAGTAAACAAACCCAATTTTCAACTTAACGAGTTATGTTTTTGAAACTCTTCAGTTACATAACTTCTAGAGTAAACACAAGTTATATAACTCGAAAAAGTTTATAATATAACTCCGAGTGAACAAATTGACCCTAAATTCTTGCCTAATTATTTTTTCACATAAAATAAATTTAGGAAAATATTAAATGAATTCAATTTAATTTTTTATTATTTTTTTGTAAGACATTGTTTTTTACAAAATAACTTTACAATATTTTATATACAACATACTAATCAAAATATAAAATACTTTTTTAGTATTTTTAAACTAAGCTTTAAAAAAGTTTTATATAAGAACAACTGAATTAAAATATTATCTCTAAATTTAGCAGGAACAAAAAAACCTATCAGTATTAAGAAAACCTAATTAATTTTAAGCGTTTAAATCAGTTTTATATAAGAACAACTATAATCACTGAATCAAAATATTATTTCTAAGTTACATTCTAAATTCTTTCTTAAATATTTTTTCACAATAAATAAATTTAAGAAAATAATTAATAAATTTGACTAAAATGTTATTATTTAATTCAAAAAGTATTTTTATTACTATTTACATAGTAGTTTGAATTTTTTATTTTAAATACATTTAAAAAGAATATTTTTTATAATTTACATATTATTTTGTATTTTATTATATTTTGTATTTAAAATATATTCTGAAAAAAAAAGAAATTACTTTACTCCAATTGTATTTAAAATACTTTTCCTAGTATTTTGTAGTTTCTATTAAGCATTTAAAATATACCTTTTGAAGGTATTTTGCCAAAGTCTGATTAAATATAAATAAATCAATTTTAGAAACATTTAATAATTGACGAATGTTATTTCGATAGCCACTTTACAAAAACAAAACGTTCATTACAATACCGATGATTTATTTAAAAAAACTGAATTATTGTTCCTAAATAGGTTATATTTTTCGAAGATCCGTAAGTCTTCATTCAATTCAATAAATTAAATGTACACATTAATATGCCCATCAAAATACAGAATATAGATCTTGTTAACAAATTAAAATTTATAATTTTTGTATGTGTTTTTTGTATGAGTTTCATTTCTATAAAAGGTCTTGTAACTCGAAAGCCAAAGGCCAACAAAGGTTTATTATACCTTCATACGTGTTTATGTATATATGCAATTATACATATTAGACGAGTTTATTTTTATTTGAAGCAGGAATAGTCGTTCCTCGTTCGCGTCACGCACCCTATAGTCCGTAATGGCCGCTCGCGCTGGATTCCCAAAAACATCTTTACACGCGCATAAAAAACCTACTCTCAACCCTAAAAGGTATAATAAAATATTATCTGTTACAGTCAGTAGATATATGTGTATATTTATATTATATGCTATATAATGTATTTGGATATGTTATGTATATTGTATAGGTGCAGCGCGCCGGGATCTCAAAAATCAACCAGACAGTCTGTCGCCTCAAAGTACAGGCTTGCGCACGCTGAGCTCGACGCACATTCCAAGGGTGCATTCGAAAGATCGGAATGCGCGCTAGCACACAACCGGTACATTGTCTTTGAGTTGACTCCACCCCGTGATGGGTCACACACATACTAACACACACACGCACACACACTCACACAAATACACACATTCATACAAATGGTCAAGACAACAACGTTTTACTCGGGCAAACAAAGAAGAATAAACGAGCACACCTTTGACACAGAATAGCATAATACAACGAACAAAAGGTGTTCCCACACAAAAACGAGGAACACACTCACACTGACACACACACACATACACAGGCGGCAGAAGTCGTTATGTATACATACGATATGTTCATTGAGAACGTGAAGAATATACCTTTTGTATGCAATGTTATTTTAAATTCACCGTGTTTTTTTTTGTCTGTGTCTGTGTGTTCAATTTGGATGAGAGTACTTTTTTAAACAAAAAGGATATCGTTGCACTATTTCTTTTGGCTACCTGCAAACGCGCAAAGTTTTCTCTAAATTATATTATTGATCCTTTGCGCATCTTCGCTTCGGTGGCGCGCTGCGTATTTGTGCATGCGTTGTTCCTGTGTGGACGTGGATTTTTTTCCTTCAACATTTTATTCATTTTTACGTTTTGTAGGTGAGACTCTTTGTGTTGCATTGTGTGGTGCTAAGCGCGAGCACACACAGGATATTATGTTTGGACTAAATGCAAATAGAACTTGGAAATCCTGTGGGAAGAAGCGAATGTTTATCCGCATTATGTTCGAGTATTTTAGGAATCTGGCTTACGCACTATATTCTATTATAATGTTTACTTTAAATATTATTATTTGTAGACTTCGTGAATGGTTAAGTTTATTTAATGGAACATACTTTTTATAACTGTACTCTTATGTTTGTTCCGCTTTTCCATAAAACATCGATACCCCAGTAGATAAAGAAGATTTTATGGTTTATAAGTTTATTTTTTATTTTATTATTATTATTATTATTATCCGTAAATCAAATGAAAGAACTAGAAAGAAGTACGAGTAGGTAGCTAATTATTGCAGGGAATTTATATATAAATCATAATGTTCAATTCTCATTTAGCACATGAGATTTATATCCATTCAGAAAATACATAAGGTCCATGGGCCGGAACGCTTCTCGCGAGATGTTAAAATCAAACAAACCGGAATAACTGGTTAAAGATTTGGCCATACGAGGGTAGTTTGAAAAGTTTCTGGAATGGGCAAGAAAACGCAGTATTTAAACAGGTTTTTGTTTTTTTTATTTTTCAACATAGTCTCTTTGCAGGGCGATATACTTTTCCAAGCGGTGCTTTAAATCTTTTTAAGCTCTCGGAAAAATATGATTTCGGGAACTCTGCAAAATAAGAATTTGTGGAGGCGATGACCGCCTCATTTGACGTGACGCGCTTGCCAGGTCTGCAGAGTAGGGGGGATGCGGCACTACCTCTTTTATGCCATCGACCAATTTGTAAATGATGATTCAGGATGAATGAGCCGGCACGGAGGGCCGGATGCACGATATGTGCAGTTGGTGTGGTTGTTTCGGGTGCTATTTTAAGAAAGGCCCACATTATTTATTTTTAAAATTATAGATACTTTAAAAACCAAAAATAAAATCGACTTCCTAAAATCAGATAATTTTTTTTGCGTCATTCGATTGTCTGTTTTTTGACCATAAATTACCATTTATACCTTTTATTGACGTACTCGGATTAAAAGATATTTCCAAATGAGTTCTGAGTTCCCAAAATAAAAAAAAAACGAATTTAGAATTTAATACGGAATAACTTTTTACCGATGGTCGTTAATAAAATTATTTGGCGGTTATTTTTGGTCAAAAAATGTCCAATCGAAAGGCGCAAAAAGCTCTTTTTCCTTGGTTATCCGTTAAGGTTTTTTTTATCCGAGGGTGGTCAATTAAAGTTATTTGATGGTGATTTGTGGTCAGAAAGTGGTCAATCGATTGCCGCAAAAAAAAAATCTAATTGGGTAAATTGTGAATTTGGCCCCCG
>JAAAKO020008247.1:0-18722 GCA_010015015.2 Bolitophila cinerea | reverse complement strand
ATCTTATTTACTGATATACCGTCCATACAGTTTTATTTAAAGAGCCGATGGTAATTTCCATTTAAAATAAAAGCTTTTGTCTTCAACTCTCTTTTTATTATTATTATAACCGCCATTTGGTAGTAGACAAACAATTCATCGTTTAAGCTCAATATTACGTTTAACTTGTAGGAACTTTAAAATTCCTCCTGGTACATCTTCTAGATTTAAAAATTGCAATTTTCATAAAAAAATCGTACTGTATTTCAAATGAATATACACAAATATAAATATTTATGTACCTACACCTAGTAGGGGACGTATGGGAAGCTATTAGAGGTCTTCTGAAAAATAGTATTTTGTTATTTTAAACAATACAATTACAATTGGCCAAATGGGTGGTTGGAAAAAAGTCATTCGTCCAAATAGCCAATAAGCCATTTGGTTGACTTGGTCGTTTGGCCAAATAGTTTTTTTTTGTTTTTTTTTTTTTTAAATTGGAACTTTGGCCAAATAGCTCAATCAGCCAAATAGGGAACATATATTTTAAACATATAATACATTTATAATATTATTATTATTATTATACATTTGTTTATATCTATATGATCAATAAGAAACAAACGACTTTTATCGAATGCCAAATATACACGAACATTTTGTATTAAATTTGGCCCTGTGCTAATTCCGACCCACAACCATAATATATAAAATATATATAATGTGTAATACAAATTTATATAAAACGCAACCTAATTAATATCCAAAGATCTTCGATATACTCAAACTCGTACATTGTGTATATTCGAGTGTGTATTATTAAACTTTGTGTATTGCATTGTATTTCTATTTATGAGTAAAACGGTGTAAGTATGCACTTGTGAGTACCGAGTACTATACTATTATATACAATTTGTTTGTATGAATGTAAAACTAATTCCAAGCATAAATGAAACAAGAAACTTTTGGCGTACACCACAAAAACCCATACACACACAGAAGTTATATACACCCGTTCAATTCAATACAATAACAACAATATTTCATACTATTTCAAGTTCAATATGCATTCAAAAAGCACACAAACATTGTAGCAAATTGTATATATATATTGTGTTTGTGTGTGTATAAATATATAGAATATGGTGTACCATTTTGCGCAACCCGATAATTTATATATCGTGAGGTCTTGCAATCAAATGTAATAATTCATCAAATGCGTTGTTTTGTAAATTGGTGCGTGTGCGCATTTAAATTACGTCACACCGACATATTTATTTGTATATATCCATTGTAAAGTCTAAAATGTGTAAACGATAAAATGTTTGTGGACAATTTGAGTGCACGTGTCGTTTGTCATCACCCACCTCCTTCTATTACAATAACAACTACAACGCCATTAAACAATTGTACCTATACGAGAATTTATAATCGCCCCAACACAAAAGCTACATTGTTTGTGCGGTGGAAATTTCGTTTAACCGTCAAATTCTCTTGCGATAAATGCATTTTCGAAAATATGTCTTACTCTAAAACATAACTCTAAAATCGCTTCTCTTGAATTAGGGCCAAACGCATTCTATAATAAATGCATATATTATGTATATATCTATACATCAACCTATAGACACATTCCAGCATATTTATGCAAATGCACACTGAATTGCTTTCGTTCTTGTGAGTCATTTATTATTAATTATTCCGCAAAACTATTCGTTGCGTTTTGTGTAGCTAGTTCCGCAAATATATATATATACTTATAATTATTAAGCATACTAGCACTAAAACTAAACAAACCGAAATAGTTAAACATACAATATTGAACTATTTAAATCGACTAGGATTTTTTACTTTCGTTTAGCCTTGCCCGCGAGCGCTTGTACTCATATAGAATATAATATATAAAATACAAATAACATAAAATGTGTATATGTATAATACATTTGAATATAGCCAGACGTATTAGTTATTCTGCGCAAATCGCGGTTTATTGCTTTATTGTGCTCATATGGTATTTTGGTATTTATATTTAAATATATAACATATTTATATTATATTGTATGCTGCATGCTCAAGCGATTATTCTACATATATTTTCCAGTCATCTATTTTTAGTTCACAAACTATGTCTATATACAAAACACCTATATATATATATATATATATATATATATATAGCATTATTATTATACAAATCTATTGTTCGCACAGACAAAAAATGGTCGCTGACAATTGGTAAGCTGTTTTTTTTTGTTGGATACATGCCGCATTCTCGAAACAATGCAAATCGAACTAATACGCATTTTCGCATGCATTTTTTTTAGTAGAATTGGTAGAGCTTTCATACATATACATCGATGAAGTAGAATATTGTATATTATATAAGCTCAAATGCAGTTATATTGTTTATTTATTCAACAAATATTTATTATGATTTGCGATTTAAGCGGCGGGCACAGCGGAATTATATGTTGGATATCCATGAACATAGTTTTAGTATTTTGACCATCGACATTTTTTATGATGTTTTTGCTGTTCAATAATTCAATTAAAGTTGGACTTAGCAATTTTTTGTAGTATAGCTTCTAGGTTCTAGGGTATTATTATCGCCCTCCGATAAAAATAATATATATTTCTCTTTTTTTACGTCTATTGAATATAGAGGACAATTCAAACCTACACCTTATGCTCTTCGTCTACATTATTTCTTTTCTTGTGAACTTTTTTTTGTGTTATTTTAACCTTTTTGATTTTTTATTGATTCATTATTTTTAACTATATTTTATAGGTGCATATTCTTATATATTCAGAGTAGAGTAGAGTGGGGCGTAAGAGCCACTTTTGCACATTTTGACCTCTATCTCAGAATCTAGAAGAGATAGAAAGTTGCGTTCTTTAATGGATATGTTTCCTTATTTTTTGGCTAATCTTTATCGAAGAAATCAAATCCCTAACTCTTATATTTTCGAAGCTACAGCGATTCACCTCGACCCTATCAAGTGGCTTTTTCACCCCACCAGGTGGGGCCAATTTTTGGTATGCAGAAAAAAAGTTATGAAAAAAATAATAGTAAAGGCAAATAAATATTTTTTTGAAGAATGCAAACCTTTATAATTTTTAACGACCACTTTAACTTTTCTGGTAGTCGATTTTACATGCAATTCGGAATGATTACGATTGTGATGATTTTGACAAAAAAATTACGCGTTTAATTGTCGCAGGCGACGTTGAACAAACGTTTCACGGTAATAGGCGAAATATACCTTGTAAACATCTCCCATAATCTGATTTTATGGTTTTGTTATAAAAAGAAGAGAATGCTGCGCATGCGCACAAAATTTTTGTATATTTCATGCCTCCCGTTTGACTAGCCCAAAAAATCTTTTTCCAATGGCTGCAACTTGTGAGTTGTATAAGATTTCAGCGTCAACAATAAATATAATTTTTTACGACTAATGAAGCGAAAGACAAATGAGAAACGTCATGGATATCAAGAATCATCAGTTCTGGATTATCTTTCGTATAGCTAGATTTTTTTTAAATCATTGCAACATTATTAAAAATTGTTTGCCTTTAATCCACTAAGACGGTTTTCCCGTACCAGCTGGACCCGATGAAGCAGTTGTCAGAAAGTGCTGCTGTGTTTTATCATAGTTTTTATTCTTTTTTTGGTTTTAGTGGTTGCAGGAAGGTGCTTCATACATATATTGATTTTTTTTATATATATATGAATTTTACTAATCAGTGTTAACCTCATTAAATACTTACCTCTGTGTCTGTATATGCAAATAAAATACACAATTCACTTAACATATGTTATCTAATTGCACACAGTCTTTTCTCAAGCATTGATGAATTGAATTTAGTTGTTGATAACGTAAATACTTATATAATTGCTGTTCAGAGACTTAGTTATACACAAATATCCCTTCAATAAATGTTAAAATTGAAAACTTTGAACTAATTAGACTTGATAGTACCATTCAACGACGGGGGTGTTACCACTTACATTATTTAATAAATAATTAATTTTTAAAATAATTAATAAATCTGATGCGTCTTGTTTTTTTTAAACTGAGTACTAAATAAAATGATCAAAAAAGTTGAACAGTGCTGCAGGAGGTATTGATTGGAGTAATTAAAGATAATACTCCAATCAATACTTCTTGCAGCACTGTTCAAATATGTATATCGTATATCTGAGCAATTTTCTTTTACATTAGTTAATTTACTCGATAACATGCTCCTCTAAAAATAGTTTGTAGTAAACAACCTGTTCATGCTTCGTGGTATACTTGTTGAAAAAGATTTAGTTGAACGAGATCTTGCATATAGAAAATGGAAAAGCCATAGAAAAATATACATTGGGAAAGTTGCGTAATAGAGCGTGAACTATTATTAAAAATGCCATACATACATATATCAGTACAAAGGTTTAATTAAACTACCTTCTACATAAGTATGGAATAATCTTAAAAGCTTCTATATTATTTCTTCAAAACTATCAAAAGTTCCACCTTGTTTTACAGCAGATGAATAATATAATATTTAATTTACAACCTTAATATTATTTTTAAACCACGTAAATTGATATTTTGTATTAAACACTTTAACATTAATGAAGTGTACATTAGGGTGTCACTCTGGCTGTTTTTTTAAAATCAAAGTGGCGATATGTTTAAAATCTGTTGACATGAAAATAAATAATATATAACATTTTTTATAACGTTGTGTTCCTGCGCCAACGACCTTATGAAAATAGCAAAAAAAACTGCAAAAAAAATGCCAAAAAAATCTAAAAGAAACATCAACTAACAAGAAAAACCTAAAAATAGTTCAACACAAATATTTGTTTTAAGTTCTTCTTCATTCGCCGAAAATAATAAATTTCAAAGTAATGTTCGCGCAGGAAGACATTGTCTAAAAGAATTGTACGTTCTGATTTTTTTTATTAACGAATTTTCCGCATATCGCAAAATTTTTTCAGTTTTTCGGTACACCGTACATATTGTTTTTTTAAAACTGAAATTTAATGCTATATTGGTCTAGACTCATTGCAAAAAAAAAAGATTGTTCATGCCTTCAATTCCTTCCTCCAATTTTACCTCACATTTAATCACTCACACATTTAACACTGCAATTACGTCATTGACTTTTCCAACTATTTGGCGACAATCTGATGTGCTTTTTTTAACTAAAAAAACAAGATCAATTAACTGCAGTAATTATAGTCCAATAAGTATACATTCATTAAGTCCTTAAAATATGTTTTAAACAGTTTAATTTTGAGTTTCAATCGGTTTTAGAAATCATCATGGTACAAAAACCAAACTTTTAAAGATTAACCATGACATAAGCTTAACTCTAGATAAAATAGAACTGGCCGCAACAAATCTACTTACCACAATTTTGTTTATCTCTTGTAATGCCTAGTTTTGTATGTTGTTATATAGTTTCAAAATATGCTGTACATCTGAAAGGATATTAAAACAGGCTATTAATTCTTGAATCATATATGTTTTCAAAAATACTCTATGGCCATATTTTAAGATATCAAGATAAAATACAGGGCACAACACTCATAGACATATTGTGATGAAACAGCAAAAATAATGTTTAATTATATTATTATCGAAACATTGTGCACATAATTAAAATGTATATATTTATTTATTATTAATTATTATTATTTTAGATTATTAAAAAATATTACCTTTATAAATTCGATATTATACGATTTATATTGTCTAAAACAAGATGTATAAGAATAAATAATAAACAATTACAATTACATATAAATTATTTTTTAGAAGATAAATATTTATTTCATAACAAGCGAGATTATAAATATATTTTTAAAAACCAAATCATTAAAATAAATAATAATATTTTTTTTTATTTTTCATAATTTTTATTTTATTTTATGTGCCAAGTTTGAGCTAGATCAGATAAAAGGTTAAAGGTGTCAATAAATCAATCGAAACATGACATTAGAAAAATATTTACATATTGGGAGAGATTGGGTAAAATGTAAAGATGTCATTAATTTTAGCAAAAACCATTTATTCGATCCAATTAATTGTTTTATTATTTTTCTTTCAAATGAAGAATTTTCAATAAAACTCTAAATGTGAAATATATATCGAGAACTATCGATATTTTACTAAAGACATGTTTTGATTTTCTGGTCAGTCATGATGTGTTCTATCTGCCCTCCAATTTATGACGTTGAGTTACGGGACACCTTGTATACAAAGTGGAGTTATAAGAAAGATTTTTAAAAAAAGTTATTTTTTCAATTTTATAAATTTTGCAAGAAAGTAAAAATACGTTGCGTTTTATCGTTTTAGAATTTGACAAGTAAATTCGTAAATATCTGCTAATCACACTGAAGTGTAACTATGGCAAAAAAGTTCCAACAATCCTAATGCTTAAAAAATAAAAATATAGGTCCATTTTAAGGCTAATTTTTGAAATAAATATTTATCTGGTATAATGGATTTAGTTATTTTAACTATTTCAGTTTAACACAAAAATACACATTTTAATTAAAAAAATGCCTTAAAAATAATATATATTGCAAACAAATGTATTGAAAAGAAACAAGCAATTACATTTTTCAAAAATCACCCCTAATACAATGATGAAATTATTACGAATTCAATGTACAAAAATGAGTTTTTTTTCGTCGTTTATGAATTTGATTTTTATGATATAGATTTTTATGCATATGGTTTTAGGATTTAGGAATAAAAGTAAGATAGTTTAAAAATGGCAAAAAACTGTTTTTCTACATCAGAGAACAAGTAAATATTAAGTAAATGACGGTGTATTATATAAAACATTCGTTTCTGTGGTTTGATACTGATTTATTATTTCAAATTGATTATTAAATAATGACTGTACAAGAACCGTTTAGTGAATAGCAATTCTTAAGTGCATATTATACTATAAATATACATGTAAGTCATGCAAAAACGTTGTAGAAAAACCAAGGAAACAATAAAAAGCAATAAAAATCGATTTTGCAGAAACTCGCTGCCTCTAAAATAATCTCGACGTGTATATTTAAATATTATATATATATATTTTTTTTTTATAGTACATACGCATTGTTGTGGAATAAAAATCATCTCTAGGAGAAAATCAATGGAAATCGCATCCTAACACATATATGCTCTTGGCGTTTCTTCGCGCGTCATCATCGTCACACATTATGATTAATGTTTTTTATGCACAATTTACTTACGACCTGTGTGTTTCTTGGTGTGACCTATCAGTCTATTAAAATGTATATAAATATACATATAATATAATATAATATATATATATATAATATTATACACGATCATATATACACATATAATATCCTAAAGCAAGCAATTGTGAACATGTATGGGTGTATGAAAATGAAACACACCATTACTCTTGTGTGATGCGTGCGAGCGGCGCGTTCTTCTGGAAAGTCTCAAGATATCAAATAATATGTTATTGTAAGACGAAAATATCAGAGTGTGTGTGCTGTGTGGGTTCATATATACAAACATATACATATACTTATACACACATGTCAAGCCACAAGCGATATATATTTATGCATTGCAAAAACAGGATAAATAGTACTAGTACATGAGCATAACTTAGACGCACGCACACACACACACAAACACACCTACCACATCACATTGTCTCGATTTATCTCCGTGGAATTGCGGCGGTTGCTCTTGCGCAGTATATCTATATACATAATATAGAAATACTCGTACTTGTATACATGTTTAATGTTTTATAGGTTATATAGGTATATATCAATGGAAGTGTTTGTGTAGTGTATATGAAAATATATTTGTATATAGTATTTTCTTGCTGCACGCCACTTTGGATTTTGTTAAACACTTTAAGCTTAATAATATTATATTGTAATATTTGTCCTATTATATTATATTTATATATATAGAAACAGTCAAGGTCGCGCCTTTTGATATGATCGGTATTGCACACACACTCGTACATACGGATAATGATTAATTATGCTTTAAATAAATGCTTTAATCCCATACTAATTATAGACGTAGCACGGATTTTCAAGTTTAATTTTGACAATCATTTTAATTCGCTTATTGACAGCGCCATTGTTGCGCTCGTTTCGTGTTGATGGACTGCGCGCATGCTCGAAAGTGACTCGAGCAATTGTGGAGACTTGGGCGCCTTTCGAATTGAGTCCCATCAGAAAGATCACAAACAATGTCGACAAACATAAATGAGAAGGTTTGCATGATTTTGTGTTTTTTTTCTCTCTTAAAAGCATAATACATTATACTACATATATAATAATTGAATGATGATTAGCGGAATTTCTTTGTTTTCGAGAAAATTCAACGCTAAATCGGTAATCTCGGCGCAGATGATTTAATTAACCTCCCACAATAAAAAACGGACGGGTTTCGCCAATGTTCACCTGGAAATAATGTGTTGCTTCATCGCCCGTTTTGGCTCGTCGTCGAAACGGCACAATTTCGCAAACAATACGGTGATTGACTCTATAAAATTGTGTCTATTGTCTATTGGCACATGCACGTTCATTTGCGAATGAACAGGGTGTACAAACTAAACGATTGGATTGTAAAAAAATATCGCAGTTCCTAGTGGAGATATTAATATTGCTTTTGATTGATTTTAAAATAATAATGATAAATATCCGATTGTATCGTCTTCAAACTATTAAAATTTGTTTTATTATATAAAATTACAATAATAAAACAATAAAATATATATTTATTTCAAAAATATTGACTAACTTCTACTCTATAGTAATATTGCACTTAGGTTTTTATAGAAAAACCATAAACATACTCATTTTAATACCCTCAAACAGTGTAACTTTTGACGGCTAATATGGGTGCATTAGCCTTCAAAAGTTACACTGTAAAGTTTGACATTGTATTATAATTACGTTAAAACATTTTGGGTCTTACACACTTTGGGCTTTACGCATTTTGGGTCATGCAAACCTTGGGCTTTTCGCGCTTTGGGTCCTGAACTTTTTGGGCCTTACACTCTTTGGGTTCTGCATACTTTGGGTGATAAATTTATGGATCTTACGTGCTGCACCGTTTCTTTTGTACAAACGAAATAAAAATCTTATACCGCATAGATCCCACGGACTTACATATCACCTCGTTTAGGTATATCGTTATATGAATAGTGTGTGATAATATTTTTGAATCTGTGGCAGTGTGATGCCAATATTTGTTAATTTAGTTGTTTGAAATTCTTTAATTCGAATTTCTGTAGTAAGATAAATATTAATTTTTGTTTTGCCAAAAGGTTTTTCTTTTTTATAATTGTTTCGTGGGATGTATGTCAGTGTTAGATATTTCATGCCGTCCTTGCCTCACACTTTATTTTTGACTTATAATTACATTACAGCATAAAAACCTCAAAGAATCTACGAACAAGTTGCTATAAAAATGACTCTCTATATCATTTTAATCTTTTAAAATAGTTTTGTTTTTTTAAACTGGCGTAACAAATATATTTTTTAATTTTTTTATTTAAAATTTTTGTCACAGAAAAATATATTTAGCCATTATTATTTTTTTAACATGTAGACGACGTAAAAAAACACTTATTTTTATTTTTAAAGAAATAAACGTTTTTTTTTTAGAAAAATTGGTTACGATTTATAGCCTATTTAATAAGTATTTATTTTTTCCTTACAAAGTATATTGCAAAATTGTGACATAATAGTAGTTTTCTGAAAATGAATCTATAATAACTTTTATATTTCAACATCAAAATGCTGATATATTGATGCAACAAACATTTAATAAGTTTAATTATATTTTTTTCACAAACATTTATTTAATTTTTAAAAATACATTATTTTTAAATTACCTTTATTTTCTGATTATTTATTTTTTAAGAGATGGTTAATGTTTTGTTACGTAATAAAATAGAGGAGTTTACGATATAGGTACGATTGTTTAACGATGACGGTGGAGAGGGTTTCGTATTATATGCACTGACCGGAAGATAATTTTCATAAACATTTAATTTCAGTTCAGATTTTAAGTTACGTTTGCTAGTTTATGGCAAACGTAACTTAAAACAAATGAATTTAAAAAAAAATGGTTTAGTATCAGACTACGAAAATTCGGTAGCTTGAAATTTCTTCGAAAAACATTTCGATGGCTTCGGTCATACTGACGAAGAACAACTTCAAACCCACAAAATCCGCAAAATTGATTGGTTTTAAAACAACGGAATTTGTGGATTCGGAGTTGTTATCGCCAGTCTGACCAAATGGATTTTCGAAATCCGTTTTGTTTTTTTTTTTCCTTTTTTTATAATTATATTTAAGATTTTTATGTTTACGTTTTATTTTTAAGAAATAAATAAATAATTTTAATATTTACAAAATAATATTTTTCGGTGCAATGTTTTTTAATAAAAAGTACTCTTATAGATTGTCTGTTATTTAAGTATTAAAATATAAAAAAAATATGTATACATAAAATGTAAAAAATTCGGTTCAATCAATGAATCAATTTTTTTGGCAATAAATTCAAATAAAAGTCGGCTAATAAAAACACACTAAGGATTATTCAAATTTGTATTGATTTTGAGCATCCCTTGGATTGAGATGTAAAATGAAAAAAACCCAAATATTTTCCCTTTATATTTCATATTTTTTAAAATAATTTATTTCTAGTGTTTGGTTTTATTTAAGGGCGAGTACAAATCATAGTAATTTGGTCGTGAAACAAAAGTCCTAAAAAATATAAATAAAAATCTACTTTCTCAAAAAATTATATATTCTTAAAATCTTTCTTTTAAGTTCACTTATGATATACATGACTAAAAAAAAGAAGAAAAAAGAAATTATAATGTTTGTATTTTTAAAAAAATATGTTTTCTCCTTTCTTGTTGAACTTTGATTTGTAATAAAATATTTACTTTGTCGATAAAGTGCCTAATGCCCTACCTAATTTAGATAAATAGATATATTCGGGAAAATCTACATGCAGTCCTCGAAGTTGGGAACATTATGTCTCTCCCAGTGATAATGTTTTCTCAACTAATTCAAAAATATGTATTTACAAAACCCAGGATTTGATCCTCATTAGGGAAAAGTTAATAACAAAAAGGTTAATATTACGATATATTTTAAAATACTCAACCGATTTTATATATACTTTTTCAATGTATAAAGTTACAATATCTTTTGGTGGGAGTTTGTTTTAAGGAAAGCTTCAGACAAAGCAAACCACTATAATGAGAAAATTTTCCACAGTTGTTAGCCATTGTTTTATTTTTTACAATTTACATCTTTACATTCTCTAGTGATAATTTTTTGTTTTTGCTGGTTTTATTCAATACAATAAAATTACCCAATCAATAAAAAAAGGATAATTGTTTTTTTTATTATTACATTTTCTAGACATTGGATTTAAAAAAACTTTAATTTAAAAAGTAAGTTAGCAATGGTCAGACAGCACCTAGCAATTCACTTTTTTTTTAATTTATATGAGTTTTTTATCGAAATACATTTTTGCGCTCAATAAGCAATACATTTTTTTTAACAATTTAATAAAATCTTTTAGGTGCTGTCTGGATATTGCTGCAAGCTGTTTTAAATCTAAGTTTGGTAAAATACAGATTATAATTTATGTTTTTAAATTTTTAAATTCTAAATTATTTTTTTATTTGGTCGGCCTCAGGTGTTGGTTTATTCTGAACTGGGATATCAATTTTAAAATTTTAACTAAGTTTCATATAAAACGAAAACTAACACTAACAAATTCCAGGATTAAATATATGATGGTTAAAAGTAAACATTGAGTTTTCAATTTGAATTAACATTTATCAAGTGTGGAATAGCTATAATCTATCCAATGATTTTACCAAAATAATTTCGAAGTTTTGTCTTTTAAAAATCGATCTACAGATATTCTATTATCACTACTAAGGACTCTCTCTCGCATCAGCCTTTAGTAAATTTAAAATTAATTAAATTAAATTAATAAGGTTTATTAAAGTTAACCATATTCTAACATTTAATTTGGACACCCTGCACTTGTATATTATACAAGTTATATTATTATAATATGTAAATGTTTTAATGCGTATCATATAGATTTTTTTAGCATATACGAGTAACGTATTATATGTATATATATCTAGATCCTGAGAATATTTCGTAAAAGTATGTGTGCAAGTCAACAAGGCGCTTTGCCAAGAATGAAGCGCAACCGCATCTTCTGAAGACACACACTAACACATAAACAAATGCGCACGCAAAAGAGAATAATTTATTTATGTATATATGCGTAGTTTTGCTAAAGTTAGCAATCGCACATTTACACACAATTATAATGTGTTTGTGTGTGTGCTTACATAGAATATGAGCATTCGCGATTATAAAAGGCGAGCGCATGTTGAAATGTGCACTTGCGCGATTCTTTAATCTTGAAAAAAAAAAATACACACACACACATATACACTGCATCAACATCACACATGCACAGCACACTAACACCTGATTATAATATATTAAACTGCTGAAAATGTTGGCTATTTTATTTGCACTTTAAGTGTGTATTTTTCCTCCAGGGTTGAGGTGCTGAAATAATATTGTATATTACAAAACGCCTTTTTTCAGTCGTTTTTTTGTTTGTTGTTAAATTGCTTTATAAAGAAGAAACCAACTTCAGATGAATAATGATTAGGTTTATTTGCGTGTACGCGAGTAATAATTTTGTAAGCAATGAGAGAGAGGCCATATTTTGATTTTTTTTTAGCAACATTTAAGTACATGTATATACTTATTATTTTAAGTAGGTTAGGAATTCGACGTACATAAATATTTGATAGTTTTTTTATGGGTAGTTAAATAGCAAATTTGTATTTTATTGCAAAGACATTTAAAGAAGTTTGGGTAAATTTCAATCCAACATTTCAGTCGAGCTAACACTGCATCAGCGTAGTCATGGCTTCATGGAACCACAAGACTAAAATATTATAATGCAATAAACACAGGATTTTTTATGTCGTGATTTTACAGTCGTTTTTATTTACAAAGAAATTTTACTGGGTTCGCGAATTGGAGAAATTTGGAAAGAACTCTACCGGTTTTTTAAAAACTAATTTCATAATATATCCTCCTCAAACATCAATACATTTTCTAAATTTTGTCTTATTTAGCCTACGAAATTATTTTGACCTTATCTGAAAAACTGCAGCTTGGAGTGACTCATAGCTGTCATAATGCTTTTCACGAGGTTATTTCTTAAACCCTAAAACCGTATTTGGGACATAAAGAAAGGAAAGTATTCTTTTGTTTTCCATTTTTTTAAGACCTAATAGATTTTTTTTACCGTTTATCTTTTTTCTAAAGATTTGTAAAATATAAACGTATGAGCCACAAATATTAGCAGTTTCTCTCAATCACAAGAATTATTTACAGTCACAAAATATGGATGCCATAACCTTTCCTGGATAAGGATCGACAGCTCATCTGAGTAAATATCAACCCTGCTCAAACTTATAAACTCACTCACTGAGTTTCAAATTTTGTAAAATTCAGGGGCTGGAAAGATAGGAAGATCCAGAAAATATTTTAGGGGGTGAAATTTTAAAGATTTTAAACTTTGTTTTTACAGTCTGATTTACAAATTTCTTTAATAAGTTCTTATTAAGCCAAACTTGAATAAGCCTAAGTGGAATAAAGACTGTTTATAATTTATTAAATAAAGGCTGAAGAATTTGGCCAAATAAGCTTTTAATTATTAAGCCAACCACCCTGACTAACGGATTGGTCTTATTATTCTGCCCAATACGGCATTTTATGAAGCTCTATTAAACTTTTGGCTGTTTAATCTTTATTTTTCTTATGTAACCTGATACAGCTTCACTGTTTTTGGAATTTTTTGAAAACATTTTTTTTTAATGTTATTAAATTTCTATACAACAAGGATCAGAGCCGGGTACCGTCTCGGAACGTAAAGCTTTTGATCTACCCATAACCATTTACAAAGAAATTAAATAATGGTTTAATATTTTTTCCATTTTTTTTATTCTTTTTAAATTATTATTACCTAGAAAAAATGTTGGTTATCATTTTTTGATGTTTTTTTTTTTTTAAAATAGCATAATAAATTTCACATGCATTTTCATATGTGTAAAATAATGTTGGTACTTTTTTGATTTACTTTGGTGACATTTTTTATTTATTTGGGCATAAAAAGGATTATTATTATTTATTTTGGGTACATTTTTTTGGGATAGATTTTCTATTTTTTTGGGCACACTTTTATGTTAGCTTTAAATGATAATATAAATTGAAAAATTAAGTGGAATACACGTTTATCAAGTAATATTTCTAATAGATTTTGTTTCTGGGTTGGGGAGATGTATTCATGTCCTCCACGTATTATCATAAATACTCTCATTTAAATTAGAACTTAAAAAATCTTCGTACCAACGAAATTTTGTAACTTTTCCTTTTAAAACGCAATGAGTTCAAGCGCACAGTTTGATCCGCTATATGTTTTCCGCAGATATGTTTTCCTAAAAAACTTGTTTAAAGGGTGATTTTTTATATTCCAATGTATTTTTGTTTATTGAAAAAGCGATAAAAGGAAATGGTCGCAGGTTTCTTAGCATATATTTGCGAGCTATTTTTTGATAATTTTTCACGTGCTATTCATTCTTTTTGAAATGAACTTCTCGATGGATCAAGATTATAATAAAAAATCTAGAATACTTTATGAAATAAAAAATATTATAAATTTAAATAAGAATTAATTCAAAGCGCATATTTTTTGCATGTGTTTTTATTAGGGAGATGAAGTATTTGCTGAAGTGAGATTCCAAGAATTTAAGATGCAGATATTTGATTTCGCTTAAAAATATTTAATTGTTTAGAAATTTTAGCTTAATTACAATGACTTAGACAATTGATATTTTTTTTGAAAATCCTTTATAAATTATTTTACAAAATTTAATTTTTACTAAAAAAAAGTACTACGTAAGATTTTTTAAAAATAATAATTTTACACCAAAATCGAGTATCAAGTATCAAGCGTTCTCTGAGAATGCACCTGTCACTTATGGTAAAAACACCTGTCAAAATTCAAGTTGATCAATAACCAACTTCCATGTTAAAAGACAACGTTTATCTTAGAGAACCAGATTAACAATAAAGTAGTTTGTTTTTGTCGGATAATAAATTCATTTTGTTCCAAAACTTTTAAATTTTTGTACACATTTATATTATATTTTTATATTATGTCTGATTGAATATACAGGTTAAATTAGCTTGACGTTTTTTATCTTGTTTTTGCCTGGATTGATTTAAATGAAAATATGTTATTTTTATAATTTAAATACTGTTTCTCGCATATATTTGGTATCATAGACATCTCAACTTTGTGTATTCTAATATATTTTATATTACTATTAATATAAATTATGTAAATTTAAAAAAAAAGATTTTCGTAAGTTTTTGTAGATACCTAATAAGTCCCTGGATAAACATAAAGCTTAGCTACAGGTGTGCAAAACATTGTGCAGTATGCTAAACCGTATTATTTTGTTATTTAGATAATGATCTGATTACATTAATATATAATGAATTAGACACTAAGATCAGGCAACTCAAAATAAACATAAATAAGATTGTTGGACCAATTCTTAAATGTTTACAATTTTTCTAATCAGTAATAAAATTTGTGCCTAAAGTGCGAATTTTTTAGAGTTCTTTTACCCTATATTTATGAATTATAAACATGAGTATTTTATAAGTAATTATGTTCAATAAAGGTCAGTTAGATTTTTACCACTTTTAATTCATAATAATAATTAATCTACTTTTTTAATAATAAAGTCAACCGTTTCCTTTGTCTTAACAACTTTTGTCGGACTTATTTACTGGCTAAATCACAAGGCGTAATTATAAGAAATAGGATGATGTCTAATTTCCTCCAAAATTTATACTAGAACTAGTTTTTGCAGAAAATACTATTGTATATATACTATATATAGGTTAATTTCTCAAATATAATGTATTGCTGAAAGGCATTTTAAGGGTCATACGAATGGCTTTTTCCATGACCAAGGTATTGCTTATGTCTTGATCTTGACTTTTCATCTCTGCCCTTTTGTTATGGCAAAATCGACTGCCTTTTTAATGACCTTTCAAGATAAAATTTACGTCTGTCCACAATGACTGAATAGCATTTGCAGCGCATTTTTGGTCTCACAGTAATTTGAATTGTCTATTATATTAAATTGATAATTCAATATAAAATATAATAATAATAGCACACCAACATATCATATATATTATGTACTTCATTGACATTTTTTTAAACTTCAGCATACTCGTACAACATAACACATCAAAGGACACTATATATAATACATGGCGTTACACAATTTTCGCATTGCTACTGCGCATATATTTGGATTTACATGCTTTCCTGACCAATTTACATAAACGCTTGTTGTTTTTTGTTAGTTTACATAAATACCCGTAATATAATATAGATAGCTTAGCATTACATGGTTGCTTTTTTTAGCAGCATGTTATGTAATTGGTAATTACAGTATATTACATTTAACTTAAAAAGGAAGTTTTATAAATACGTGAAAAATATATGAAATCGTAAATCACCCCATATTAATTGGAACTCATGCCTAATATTAGAATCTTTTATTATTTTTTATATGTATTAGAAAATATACCCGATTTTGTTATTCATTGTGTGTTTTGAATTTCGAGTATGGATAAGCCAAAATAAAAAAAACTATGGAGAGAACTAAATCTCTGATTCTTCCAAAATTTTATAATTCTCCATAAAAAATAATGTATTTTAATTTGTGTCTTTCCCCCCGTCCATCGTCCATATTGTACTTCACGATATCTGGTTGTTCAGGACCCAGTCGAACCAAGCCATTTAAACTTGCACCTTCTAACCAAGGTTTTTCGAAAGTTTTCAAAGTTGGCATTTTCAAATGGGTAATATTTGATTGGATTCCATCTACCTATTTTTTAAGAAATGAAAGATAAGAATTCATTAAATTTACACAACTTTCTCTTTCCTAGATGCCAAAAAGTAGACCAAAACATAAACATCCGGCAGTAAAGTTGAACCCAGATTTCCGTAATCCATTCAAATTAATAAATATTAAAAGTACTTAATTTTTTTTTATTTATATATATATATATAAGGATTTTAAGGGCTTACAATTTGTTACCATAGTTATAGTTACAAAAAATCAAGTGAATTCAAGTCTTTATTGTTGTGGAAAAAAATTAAAAAACCCAGAAACATATCTCGATTTATCCAACTCCAAGAGCACAAATTGATTAATCGACCATATTTTATTAAATTTTATGACGCTATAGTCTGCTTGAAGTTTTTGTCGGTCAGATTTCATATAAAAATATAATTTAAATTTTAATTAAATTCAAAATCGCAATACTAAGCATTTTCCGTTATCATTTAACTAAAATCGGATGTTTGTATTACATCGAATACCACAAACTAGAACTAATGTATATATATATATATATATGAAACACGCAAACTCTGTATTATAATATACTTAAATATTAAATACCGAGCAAACCGCGGAAGTCCAATCCGGAAAACGGGTTTAAACTTAAAGCTCTATACATAATACTATATATCTATATTGCTGTAGATTTTGTCGCATATTATAATTGAGCGTCCGCGCACAGTGCAGTTCATGTGCAGTGCAGCGCGCCTCGTGCATCCACTGGACTGAATAATGACCCAGAAATGGAGAGACGACGAGGAAGTGCGTTGGGTTTTGTGGAGGCGCGGTAATAATTAAAATCGCCCAGAGCAGTTTGTCGCGTGCGCGCACCAGCCGGCCGTTGTGGATGCCTAAGCGTTTAGCGTATATATTACGTTATCGTCATTATTTACGTGATGAACGCTGAATTTACTCGAAATAAGTGTATTACATTTGAGTTTATATTTAAGCGATACAAATATCTCTAGGACCAGTTCTATATGCACTTTGAATGCGCCTTACCTCACCTTATTGGTTTTTAAAATATTTTTGAAAAATACAACAACTGAAGATAACATAATTTTAATTGTTAAATTAGAGTCATACTTTATAGGAAATGTATATTTATCATCTGATTAATCAAAATATTAAACGTTTGCATAAAAATCTGGGGATACAGAAATCTTTTATTTTGCGTTTATTTCAATTTTCAAGGTTTATTTTATATATTTAGTATCATTCTATTTCATTCATAATTGTAGCTATTTTAAAAAAAACTCCGATCTCATAAAAGCCATTTTTTACAGACTTCTCCTGAGACCTGCATCTCACTTCGAAGACCGTTTCCGGTGCTAGGCTAATTCGTCCCGGACAATTCATCCCACACAATTCGTCCCGCACAATTCATCCCAAGCACAATTCTTCCCGCACAATTCATCCCGATCACAATTCGTCCCCGCACAATTTGTCCCGGGCACAATTCGTCCCGAGCACAATTCATCCCAAGCACAATTCATCCATTTGAAAAAGCGCGCAGTATACTATTGAATTTTAATACTGACAAGTTCAATAGGCGTTGTTTGCGAGCAGAAGGGTATTCTTACTGCAACCCTGGGCTATGCAAGGTTTTAGGTGCTCACGCTTTAAGGTCGGGCTACGCGGGCGGATGCTATTTTATTGTGATTGTGAAACTGATT